>SNQJ01S0013904.1:235399-248822 GCA_010110895.2 Picea sitchensis
ACTAATTCATGGGCTTTCTCAACATTCTCGGGACTTCACTATTTTCTTTGGACCTTGGAAAAGAAAAAAACTTTTGTAAATATTTATGGACCCTATTTGGATAGGGTGGAATACTAGATAACATATTCAAAATGGAATGGATTCAAAAAAGTTTGGTTGTGGTAGGGAGGGATTGAAATTTCACTTTGGGAGCATCATAAGTTTGGGGGTCAATTGCACAAGAGGATTGTTTGTCTGGATACTTTATTAAAAAACTAGAGGAAGTGGGATTGTTGGATATTGAACCCACAAAATTATCCCTAGCTTGGAGAAACAAGAGCACAGGAGAGGCTCGCATTGCAAAAATGTTAGATCTCTTTTTGATTCAGAAGCATTCCTTGAAGAAGTCATGGGTTTCCTCTTGGGGGGAATTTGACCACAACCAGGTGCTATTGCAGGTAGCCTCAACCCAAGGGAAACCAACCAGCCCTTTTAAGTTGAACCTGGAATGGTTAAAGGATGAGGATTTTGTCAAAATGATAATGGAGGTTTGGGAACCCCTCAATGTATCTTTGAGAGAATCTACTCCCCTACAATTCCATCAGAATCTAAAAAGAGGAAAAAAGGAAGAAGTGTTATGGAAAAAGTCAAGAAGAAGAATAAGTGAGAGAACTCTAAAGGAAGCATCAAGATCGCATTGTAGAGTGAGGGTTTCAGATATATTACCGAGGATCAGAAAGTAGAAATAAAACTACTTGAGGATGAAAAGAGATGTATTCTAATGGAAAAAGAAAAGGAGTGGGGACTCATAAGCAAGGCACTATGGCTCCAGGTGGATGATGAGAATACTAAGTTCTTTTGCAGATATTGCAACTACAAGAACATTAACTTTGTATGGAACGTTGAGAAGGAAGATGGTTCATGGAATTTTTTTTAAGGATATGGCTGCAGAAGGTGTTAATTACTTCATATCCCCATTCAAGGTTGGATTTCGAGCTACAATAGCAGAAGTAGTAAGATTGTCAAATTCCTTCCCAAGTTGCGTCAATCCAAAATACAACTAGGCATTGATGGAGGAAGTGGGTAAAGATGAGATTCATATGATACTTCAAATCTTTCAAAAGGATAAAATCCCAGGGTCAGATGGGTTGCCTATGTAGTTCTTCTTAACATGTTATGATTTTATAGAGGATTTAAGGAGGGTGGTTGAGTTATTAAGAGTCATAAGGAAAACTCTCGCTGCTTTCAACATGACCTTCATAGCATTGATCCCCGACGTTGATAATATGACATCCTTCGAAAATTTTAGGCCAATGTCATTATGAAATTGTATTTATAAAATTATATCAAAGGCTATTGCAAGAAGACTGGAAGGGATTTTGTCAAGGTAGATCTCTTATGAACAATTTCAATTTTTGAAAGGGAGGAAAATTCATGAGGCAATGGGAACTGCATAAGAAGGACTTCATTCAATCAAGGTTGGAAATTTAAGATTGAAGGTGCTTAAAATGGACTTATCCAAAGTATATGATAGGGTGAGCTAGCTCTACATAAGATTAATTCTTATACACCTGGGGTTTGCCATCAATTTGTTTCTTGGGTGATGAATTGCATTACATTTGTATCATTTGCTATTCTTATAAATGGAGAAACCTCTCCTTTATTCAATCTAGAAAGAGGCCTAAGACATGGGTGCCCATTTTCCCCTCTACTCTTCCTCTCAGTTTCAGAAGGTTTGAGTAGATTTCTAATAAAGGCCATCGAAAATGGTAGTTTCAAAAGGGTAAATATTGGAAATTTATGTGATGTCACACACTTGTTGTTTGTTGACAATGTCCTTATTTTCTATGAAGGTACAAGAAAGGTGGTGGAGAAGCTTAAAGAAAATATTGAACTTTTCTACATGGCCACAGGGATGAAAATAAATATAGAAAAATCAACGATATCCTTTAAGGGTGTCCCTAAGTCGAAAAAAATATACATCACTCATTTGTTTCCTTACAATTTGGTTGATCTCGATTCCTGGCCTCTATAGCTTCTATTAATGTTCTACCTTTTGATTCATATAAGAAACTTCATCCTCCAAAGTGTATTCATACTACTCTATATTTGACCATCCTTTCAAGTCCCTCCATGGGGTCACTTGAAGATGATACCTTTGTCACTTTAGTGGAATCAATCCCTTCCTCCTCAAATTTGAATCCTGCCCAAATTAGTAATCTTCCTCCTTTCTCATAGTTGTCTCACCCTAGGCCAAGTTTACAATTATAAAAGAATACCTAGACACTAGAAAGTTCCCATACTAAGCCCCTAGAATTTTTAGGAAATTCCTAGCTCATACAATTATTTGTATGTCTTCATAGGCAACCTCCTTTTCAAAAGAGGTTTTGATGGAGTAATGGCTTGTTTCATTAACCGCTCTCAATTAGTTGACCACATCATTGAGGCTTGTGATGATATTTGTGTAGTCACTTTGGTGTATAGGACACTCATATTAAGCTTCTATGAATGGGTTATTATCAGTCCTCTATGCGGGAAGACATCCATTGGTATGTCACTCGATCTATTGCATGTCAAAAACATGTAAACCTCATTCATGCTTCTTTGCATCAAATCATTCCCATCGATTCGACTTAGCCTTTTTCCATATGGGGTTTGGACCACACTGGAGGCATTTTTACTCCATTCTCTAATGGCTATAATTTTCTCATAACAATTACTACTTACTTCATGAAATGGGTTAAAGCCATGTTGCTCACTAATATTTCAGAAGGTGTAATAGCTTGCTTCATTCACTATCATCTTATCTATTAGTTTGGTGTCTCTAGTACTATCATCACTAATAATAAGACCCAATTTGACTTCTTTCGAGTTAAAGAACTTATCACACAATATTGCATAACCTAGAAGTTCTCCTCCCCCTACTACCTACAAGGTAATGGTGAAACCGAGGTTGCCAACAAGACCTTGCTTCATATTCTCAATTGTATAGTTGCCTCTTTAGGATGTGATTGGCATCTCCAATTTAACAGAGCTTTATAGGCTTATCCCACTTTCATTCGCATACCAGTTAGCACCACTTATTTCTCCCTTGTTTATGGAATTGAAGTAGTTCTCCCCCCAAAGGTCATAATTCGCTCTCTTAAGATTTCTCTTTATTATGTCATCTTAGAGTAAGATCATCATACTGCCCAACAAGATAAGCTTGATCCCTTAGATGAATAATGTCTTCATACCTTAGAATGAACTCATGTTTACCAAAAACGCATGACTCATGCTTATACCAAGCACATCCTCTCTCGTGACGTCTCCCTTGGAGACTTCATTCTTTGAAGAAATCCAAAGAATTTGATAAACTAAGAATCCAAAGGAAAGTTCAAACCAAACTAGTTAGGCCCATATGTCATTATAAAAGACTATGGTTTCAGGACATTTCACCTATTCACTCTTCAGGGATAACCCCTCGACCTTCCTTTCAATGCTGTGCATTTACATAAGTTTCATGTTTATATGAGTTTGTTTTTCTCACTCTCTTAATATTTCATACCAGAGACTTAAAGTGAAACTCACAAGATAGGTGCATGGGTTATATGTGTGGGTAGTTGCATAGGTTAAGCACAATGATTTTGTTAGGTGTGTCACTTATGTGCATGGGTTTTTGGGTACGTACATAGGTTAATTGCATCGCTTATGTTAAGTGTGTCATTTATGTATATGAGTGTGTTGCTTACATGTGTCCCTTATCTATGTGGGTTAGGTGCATCGACTAGCTACATAGGTCATTGAAGTGTGTAGGTTAGATACATGCCTAGGTGTATCACTTATTTTTGTCTCATTTCAGACACCATATCCTTTGGAATTTGGGGAGGTCATCCTTGGATTATTTTTTAGTTCCAAAACCCTCCCATATCAACAAAGGGTATGTCAAGGCTAATCATATTAGATTTTGTTAAAAGTAGTAGTTTGTCAAATTTACAATGTTGGCTCCTTTCATCGGCCATTAGGTAGCCGAGTCCACTTGAGTTGGGTCTTACACAAAAAAATAAATGAACATCTCAAGTAGTCTCCAGAAAACAAATAGTTGTACCTTATATTGTTTAGGATAAGCTTTCCAGGGAGCTCTCATTTTTCAATTTTGAATTCATACACCTGATTTATGACCTACACAAGTTGTGCATCTCTTTGGGGTAGTGTTTCCCACCACCTATACCTTCTCCCATGTTTAAACATTGGCGACCCTCCATCCCACTACCTAGGTGAAGCTACTAACACAACACCAAGCCAAAGGGCCCAATATTTTTACTTGGGTTAAATTGACCATAACTTGGGCATCCAAAGGCAAAATTGAATTTGGAAAGAACCTAGGTGTCACAAACAAAGAGGAATATCCACAATCAATAATATGAGGTGGTTAAACAATAAAAATTTCAATGGGAATGTCGAGTAGGGTAAGGAGGTAGTGGTTGGTCGTGGTATATGGTCGAGAAAATTGTGGAAATTAATCTCATTCAGAGTTGAATAAATGCAATTTGAAGGAGACCCATTTCACATCCAGTAAGTTAAGACAATAATCATAGCTTAAAGTCAGAGATGCAATTAGATTTATGATTTATGGCACTTTTAAGAAAATCTATGCATAAACCCAATAAATTCCCAAGGTTGTTTGGGGGGCAAAATATTGTTCCATTTTCACCAAATGAACAATAGATTGATCCATGAGTACAAGAGAATATTTATTTTCAATTTGTGTTCAAATTCAAGGCCTTTCTAGTACCTTGGAACTATTGAACATTGGTATATATAAGAAGCATTGTTACCCAATTTTAGACCAAAATGAGCTTTAATTAAGCCAAGTTTGTGGCCAAAGGTTGTCTGTCAATGAGGCAATGAGAAAAGGTTTCCAAGGCGTATGGATTTTTGGAAAACAATAAAACCCGAGAATTGTTAGAGCATAAGAAGCCCCTCTTGCCCTCCAAGACAAAAATGATTTTTTCCCAATCAAGTGCCTTCCCTATACTAACTATAGCATCCATTAGTGATGTTTTATTTGAACTCTTTACATTCATTTGATTATAACAATAAGAAAATTGTTATAGAGGTTGAGGGGTAGTTTTCAAGGCATTCCACTTGGATGGTCCATTCCCCAAAAGCTTTAAGGATGATATGACTTCTCTTTTGGCACTCTTCCCTGAGAGGGATTTTTCTTAAAGCCACTTCTTCTCTTGGATATGTTTGCCTTCCTTTTCAAAGTAGGACAAAATTTGCTTTTTGCAAAGTGTGTTTATATTTTTAGAAAGAGACTACTTGTCACTTTTTCAACACTGCCAAGTGATTTTTAACCTCAAGATGAATTTAATCCTTGGGAATGGTTGATGTAACCCTCGCCTCCTCCTCATATATAAATAGGAGGATGACATCTATAATTTCCAAAAAAAAATATAGGAGTTCCCCCTCAAACAAGGATCAATTCACTAAAGCAAAGGATGTTTTGTTACTTCTTGCCTACAATCCCATGCTCTTTGTATTTTCAATGCGGACTAGTTAAATATAAGTATCTGAATGCTCTTAGTTTTTCTCAAATTTCTCAATGATTGATGCTCTTGCTTCTTTTCATTTTAACTATTGGGATTGAATGTTTGCTTGTGGTGAGGGGTAGTTGCAAGGTGTTTTGATGTTAGTTATCTATAGGAAGATTGGTTAGCTAGGTGCCTTTGTTGTTGGTTTATTGATTATGACATGCTAACTTTTGCATGTTAACAATTGCCTTGTATATTAATTTGTGTTGTTATTGTAGGTTTGTGGAGTGAAAGGTTACTACTAAGCCTAGTCGGTGCCTATGAGGGTCTACGAAGGTTCAAGGTGAACCTTAACATATCTTGTTCTTCACTGGTTGGTTTGGTGATTTTCTTCATTTCCCATTAAGTGCATTATTGTGTCTAGTTTCCTCTTCATTTCTTTGCTACCCCAAATATATAGGTTTGGTATCATCTACATCCACTTATCAAAATCAAGGCAAAAAATGTATTTGTTGGTTTGAGTTCTTATTTATAATTCATTAAAAATTTTCATGGTATATTTTCACTTGTAAATTAAAAGTTGTTAATCCATACATTAAGAATACTCAGGTTACCGTTTTTGCTTCACCCAAGCAGTAGGGAACCCCCTAAAGACTTGCTTCAAGCAAAGGAGCCAATAGCGTAGTGTACAAAAACATAGAACAACCATGTACAAACTTTTAACAACCATGTAAAAACTTTCAAAACATGTTCTCTTCTTTCTTTTACAACTTTTACAACTACAATTTCTCAATCATTAATATACATTAAAGTTTCACAATTGCCACACAAGTATTTACTGCTTGTTTGTCACTTGTTAAATAACATTATCACTTGGCGTTGTAAGATAGTTTCATATTTACTTTGCATTTTGTGATACCGACATAACGCAATTTGAAGGAAAAAGGGTGGGCAATGCAAAGATTGGGTGATGGTTGGGACTCCTTTCCACTAGACATGTTGTGGTTGTCACCAAGTTCGGTAGAGAGACTTAGTGGGCATTATCTTTATTGATTGTATCGTTAATATTTCAATTTTTAGCTTGTTTCCCCTAAAGGGGTTTGTACAAAAATAAACTTGCAGGAATACTAAAAAGGAAACTCGAAAAACACAAAAGATCACTAAAATATTTTCCTTTTATTTCTTGATTTAGTTTAGATTTCAATATAGTTAACTGAGGGACATGGTTGTGAAAGCAACACGTTGTCAAGCCACGTAAATGGATTCCCAAAAATTCTTAGATATTAAGGGTCAAAGCTAGGGAATACTCATCAGGTATCCCTCATGGACAAAATTCCCTTTGGTAATAAAGTATCGAGCACCTTGTTTTTGAACCATCTGTCTTTGTTTTTCCTTGGATGTGAGTTGAAAGTATTGATTAACTCGCCCATGGTATGGATGCTACTTTTCTTGGGTAAGTCCAACTAAAATCCCTTGAAGGAGTCTTGGAGCTCTTTCTTTTCATGGGTATCCTTCTTCCATTGAAGCAATTTAAGAGCCCAAAAGCACTATCGACAAGATGGAGCCAATCCCTCCTTATTTTAACTAAACGAAGTAATCTTTCCTTTCAACCACCTAATCGCTTGATCGAAAGGCTCAAACACACTCTTTTCATACTTAGTGGCAATTGAACAATGTGGGATAAAAGGCATGTGCCTACTATAAAGGACCTTCAAAATGTATTATTTGACTTGCATGCTTCTTACTAAGATAGAATTTGGAAAAAAAAACAATATTAACAACTCATCAAACCTTTCATCAATCCACCCTTTGCGCAGTGTTATTATAACCTTGATTACCTCAAAGTTTTCTCACAACTTGCAACAGACTATACCCTTTACTTGCCTCAAAGGTGATTTTATATGATAGATTATCTCTTGCTCAGTCCCTTGGGTTTTGTGAAAATCATCGTCACCGCAAAGATTTTTAAATACCAAGTTCAAGGTTTGTCATCGACACTTGTTATTACCCCGAGGCTCATTTATGGGCCAAATATATAGTTCCTAAGAATATAACAACACTCATAAATTTGTTCCCCCACCTCCAAATTGTCTTGAAATTGAATGGAAGTCATAAGGAAACATATGTTCGAACATTATGGATTGGTTTCAACTCAATATACAAACACCTTTTAGTTGGTTGTAGTAGTGTTTTAGTGTTCAAATTTAAGCTAAAAAATTTGGGTTTTCACCTAGCTCATTTAAGGCTTGACCAAATTGTTTTTCGAGACATTTTGGGGAAAATTTTCAGCCTTAATTAGGCAATAATTACTTGTTGTTCACCCCTCTATCTTTGTTGTTCTCATTTATTGGCTATGGGAAATTAATTTCTCATAGGTTTCATTATCATTTTTAGTACCTTTTTCTATCAACAAGTGTTGGTAAAGTCTACCCAATAGTTATTCTAGACCTTACTTGACCCTATGATCCTTTTGCATTCCATTTTATAGATGTGAAAGAGCCATTGTAACTTAATGTTACTTTCTTTAGCTCGTTGGTCCAAAAAACTAATATGCTTATAGTTCACTTTTCTTTTAGTTTTTCACAACTTTTTCCCATTTTACCACCCACACGAGCTCAGGGAGGACAATACCTTGTCGGTTGGTCCCAATATGGATTATATGCAAGCCACTTGCCTCTCTTTCCACCCCTTTTTACCACTTTAAAAATAGGTCCATCCAAAGTGAGGATAGTCTATGCATTGTGTTGAGCTTCCAAGAGGTGTGTAACTGGCACCCAAGCTCTACCTAATGTCAAATATGTAATATTTGTCACATGTGATGGATTTTTATTATAACAAATATGTGTAGGTGCATACGATATGTGTGTCACTTATGTTAGGTGTTATGCTTATGCTAAGTGTGTCACTTATGTTAGATGTTATGCTTATGCTAAGTGTGTCACTTATGTTTGTAAGTGTGTTGCTTATGTACATGGGTTAGGTGCATGTGTTAGCTACACGAGTAGCATTTGTTTCTTATGTTAGGTGTGTCACTTGTGTACATCTCATATGTGAATTAGGTCCATATACTAGATGTGTCTCTTGTGTGTGTGAGTTTTGTGTGTGGATTATAGGCACATGTTAGGTGTGTGGATAAATAGTTGTGTTAAGTGCTTGAGTTGGGGTAGTGTGTCGATACTTTATTATCTCTCGTCAATGTGTTGATCCATCTTATCACATTTATTCCCTCGTTTTACAAGTACAATTATCTCAACTCTATGTAATTGACAATCTCTCGAGCAACTAATGCATGTAGGCTTTTCTCGTGTCTATGCTACACATATGATACAGATTTTATGACCAAAACGAAATGAACACAAATTATTATTATTATTAACACAAAGGAACGAGGAACAATAATAGAGATACAGTAAAACTAGTTTCTATTCAATAAAGAAATATGTTGAAATTGTAAAATGCAAACTGAAAATAAGCTTGCTAGAATGGTGGCGGCTTATCTCTGAGAAGATATGTGATTGTTGCGCTCATTCGCAACAAGATGATTACAATGAGTCTCTCAAAGAATTTTTACAATAAACATGAATTCCAAAACCATAGACATCCAAAAACCTAACCCTAGGAGATAAAGCGCCAAAAGTCATGTGGGCCCCATTGGGGTAAGTTAGTACATCAACTTCATGGGGTCGTAAGTTTTTCATACGATCTATGTTTTAGGTGCATGATAGCCCGTTGGAAAGGTCTATCTGAGGAATACACATTATGTCGTCAAGCTATGATTTGGTCTACATTTTTTTTGTGGCAAGCCCTAAAAACATTGTTTAGGGCCTCAAAACAGCCCCGGAAGTTCAGGACCCGAAAACTAGGAAAAAACTGCGAAATTGAAAAAATGTTAAGATGATTTAGTTGGAATATGTGGGTGGCCACCGATATTCATCTAGATCAATCCTCCCCCCTTAGGAATCAATTGTCTCCATTGCGTTGATTTTCCCCATTATATGAGGAATTTTTTGTTGAATTGGGCCCCAGGTGAGCCACTTTCCTTGGTACATGAGCTTCCCTGCTTTGACAACCCGATAAAGATGGATCCTCTGCTAGAAATTTACCTTGACCTGTGTTTCCATGATCTGATCAGTGGATGCTTGTTCCATGTAGTCAGGGTTGAGCTTTGTTGGTGTCAATTGTTTTGTTATCTTTGAAGTGTCTAATAATGGTGTAAAATATGGTTGAAGGAGATTCACATCGAACACTAGGTCCAAGCCAAGAAAGGGAGGAATGTTGAGCTCAACAGCATTGTTTCCCACAGCCTTGGTGATGGTGTAAGGTCCATAACGGAGTGGAAAAATCTTTCGATGGGGCCCTGTAAGGCGTTCTTTCTGCAAGTGCAACCAAACTTTGTCTCCCACCTGAAACTTATGTGGCACTCGATGTTGATCATGGTGTTTCTTGTACTTGGCATTGGACTTCTGTAAAATATACTGAACCTTTTGGCGGATGTGTTGGATCCACTCAATGAAACAGGTGACTTTGTTAGCTTGAGTTGGATCATGTGACGAGTCGGCCTGGGTGACCCCAAGGGGTAGTGCAACATCCATGGGACCCAATGGTTGAAATCCCAACCCCACCTGAAAGGGGTTGTGGCCGGTTGAGCTATGTATGGCTCAGTTGTATCTATGTTGAACATAGGGAAGAATCTCATCCCATGTGCGGGGGTTCTTGGAATTTTACATGCGTAGGATATGCACGATTACTCGGTTGACGACCTCAATTTGGCCATCTTTCTGGGGTGGAAGGCGGTGGATTTGGTGAGCTTGGTGTCCAGAAGTGACCAGAGGCTCAACCATAATGTGTTGAGGAACCGACTGTCTTGATCTGAGATAATGGTTTGTGGGATCCCAAAATGTACCCACACTCGTTCAAAGAAGAGCTTTGCACTAGCCTACGATGTGATGCTCTTCTTGGAGGCAGCTAGAATCGCTATCTTGGAAAAGCGATCAACAACCACAAAACACAGTGATTTCCCCGCTTGGTGGAAGGAAGGCCCGACATGTAGCCCATTGAGATGGATTCCGAGGGACTTTCAGGAGTAGGCAAAGGGGTGTGCGTGACTTGTTTCTTAGTGGTCGGTTTGGAAATAGCACAAGCAATGCAGGATCTGATATACTTGGTGACATCCTGTCAAAGTTTCGGCCAGTAGAAATGTTGTTGCAACACTGGAATTGTCTTTTCTATGCCGAAGTGTCCTACCACCCAACTCTAGTGGGCTTCCCAAATAACCTTCGCTCGCTCGCTTGATGGAATGCAGAGATGGCCCAGATGGCACAACAGCCCGTCCTGAAGATGGAAATTAATGATAGTTGTGTTTGCGTCCAACATATGGTAGGTGGTGGTGAAGTTTGGATCTTTCTCATAGAGGTGGGGCCATCCGGAGGTCTCATGGCCGCAAGATTCTAGCACTGTGGTGAGTGTCGCGATTGGAGGTATGCTAAGGAAATCAACGACTCAGTTGGTACTTCTTGTCTTATACTTGATGTTGAGGTGGAATTACTGCAAGTATGTGGACCAATTATAATAGCAGTCATTCTGCAATTTGCCTTGTGTCTGCATGAACTTCAATGGATTATGATCAATGTGGATGAATGTCTCCTTCCCGAGAATGTAATGCCTCCACTAACGACAGGCTTGCACAATGGAGTACATTTCTTTGTCGTAAGTAGCAAACTTACGGATGACATCTGATAGTGTCTCACTATGATAGGCCATGAGGTAGTCGTGTTGAGTGAGAAATGCACCCACAACATAGTCTGAAGCATCTGTCTCAATCTCAAAGGGATTTTGCAATTCAGGTAATGAAAGCATTGACATTGAGCACAATCGTTGATTCAAATCATTGAACGCTTGTTGTTGGGACATTCCCCACACAAAATTTTCCTTGCCACCACCTCTGGTTACTTGGATGAGGGCCCATGCAATATGGGAGAATCCCAACATGAACCTGCGATAGAAATTGGCAAGGCCTAAGAAGATCCGAAGCTCAGTGAGTGTTGTTGGGGTCGGCCAGTCATAGATGACCTAGATCTTGGTTGGATCCACATGCACACCATGCTCATCAACAATGTATCTGTTGAAATATTGTAACCGCAAAGAGTATTCTTATTATTATTGATATATTATTCATAGGATCAATCCCCATTGTGGATTGATCATGTCGGTTATTGTAATTGGACCAAATCCCCTTTTGCGGATTGGTCCACGGACAATTGTAATAGGCAGAATAAGAAGTCGGCCCCAACAATTATTATTGAGACCCAGAAATATAATAAAGGTGGGTTTACCCACCCAGTTTGAGAAGTCGGCCCTGCCAATGAAGAGACACTTCACACGTGCTAGACTTGTATAAATAAAGGAGGCTAGCGCCTCATTTGGATACAACTCACTTGTTTAGTTTGAGAGACAAGTTCTAATCTGTTACCAGCAAAGGAGAAGAGAGAGTGGCGCATATCTTGGAGAGGAATTTCTGTTTTAGCATAGAGATCTCTTGGAATTGTATTGGTTATCTATATTAAGGAATTTTTGCTGGGTTTTCTTCCCCTAGAGGGTTTCCCAGGATAAATGTTATGTCTCTTGTGATTGTGTATTTCTCAGTGATCTTGGATTATGTTATTGTTATCTAATGAAATGCAAACATCTATAATAATGGGTTAAACATTAACATGGTATCAGAGCCAAGCTGAAGGAAGCATATTTCGCAAGAAGAAAAACGTCACTGTTACCGTACCTGCAAATTAGGGTTTTTCAAAAGTGAAGCTTTTCAGCCCCAAAAGTATCTAGAAAGTTGTGCCCTCCCCTAAGGATCAATTTGGCATCATCAGCGCACCTTTTCAATGGCTGGATCTCTCAGAAAGTGAAACCCTAGTTTCACAAAGTACCAGAAAACCAGTACCAGAAGCACCAGTCCAGAAATCCGCAAATCAAGTTTGAGGGGGTAAAAGTTGGATTTTCTAAATTCTGACTACACCAACATACTCACCTCATCTCAGTGCATCTATTCCCTGGATCAGAATTCCAAAATTTGAAGTTTGAAAAATTAGGGTTTTCTCATAAAACCCTAAGTTACAGTTACAGTTGCAGTCTCAGAACCAGTTGCAGTTGCAGTCTCATAACCATTTGCAGTTGCAGTCTCAGAACCAGTTGCAGTACCAGTTTCAGTAGCATTCGTACTACCAGTGGTAGTCACCCCTGAAGTTTTTAAAGAGTTGGTAATGATTACCGCTGCTGCCAGATGGTGCCACCACCTGCAAATGCTATCAAAGGTATGTACTCACATATGTTTAAATGGTTAAACTTTAAAGAGTATTTGTAGGAGAAGGGATATCTTTCCATAGATCCAGAAGGATATCAAGATCCAACACATTCAGAGGAATGATGCAACCCAGGTGTGATTACTCTAATATGCATTTATTTGTCATGACATTATCTTGATCAGTGTTGCATGTTGAAGCTATGATCAAATTATTAGAAGGATTAAAAGTTGATCATAGAGCTTATCCTCTAACATAACCTTATGTCAAGATATCTTATTGTCTTAATACAACATACAGGTTGAAGAAAGCACTCGTCATCTTGAGTGAAGGAGACTTGAAAGAAAAACAAGCACTCATTCTTGAGGACAAGGCTCCAGGTTTGATTAATCAAGATTGATAAGATTCAAAGGTACACATGACAAGTTGATGACTATAGACGAGATAACAGTCGTCATAAAGTATTATACCTGATAGCATGTGAGCATATAGAGGTATTGCTTTGCCTGATACAACTAACATCTCCTCTAGGAGAAACCTTGTGTGTTAGTTTCAGGTTGCCATGGAAGAATGCTTGGTCACAACACTATAAGAGTGTTGACCTCATTTTGTATTGTATTCCTTACCTTT
>SNQJ01S0013904.1:262439-274698 GCA_010110895.2 Picea sitchensis
ATATATAATTCTATCAGGTTTTTAAAGCAGGGCAGTTACTGCACCAAGGCAAGTGGCTCACCAAGCGTCAAGTTCCGCAAAAGTTTCCCCATTTAATTGGGGCACTCAATTAAATGGAGGCCATTGCTTCCTATGAAGGGAGGACTGATCCAGGTGGACATCGATGGTCACCCACCTATTCCACTTTCTCAACATACAATTTTCATTTTGGCAGTTTTTCTACAGTTTTTCAGGTCCCAAACTTTAGGGGTCATTTTGAGGGCCTAAATGACCTTTTGTTGACTCGGCGATGCTTAATAGAGGTTTGTTGGAATGTATTGGGCCATTTGTAATGTGTAATATTTGGCTAGAGATTTTTGAAAAGGTATCAAGTTCCCCAAACGAAGATCGTATGCAAAAGTTGTGCCCTAGGTAAGTTGACGCATCGATTACCCCCACCAGGGCCCACAAACCTTTTGGTGTTTCATCTTTGGGGTTAGTGTTTTGGATGTTTAGGGTTTTCTCATTTATGTTTTATGTTAAAAGGGCCTTGGGAGCCTCATTGTAATCATCTTCTTTTGAATGCGCGTAGGTGTCACATCTCTTCTCATAGAGAAGCTACCACCATTCTAGAGAGTTCATTTCACTTTGTATTTTCTTTTACAGTCTCTGCATATTTTAATCTTTAATGGAAATTGAGTATTGATGTATCTCTGTGTTTTTGTCTTATTTATGTGTTTCATTTCATTTCCTCATTAATCTAAATCATTTAAAACCTACATTTTGTATAAGAGAAATTATTGGCTTCAGGGGGACGCCTTTGTTGCTAAGGGTTAGGTTATCTTGGGTCTATGATAAACCTAGTTTCAATGGGAGATTTGTGGTGGTGATTTTTGTAGTGAAAGAAAATAACAAGTTATTCTAAATTCAACATTGAGAAATTTAATGGGAAAATTTTTGAACTATGGAAGCTCAAGATGGAGGATGTAACATCCCCCGGCCACCCTTGCTGTGGAAAACACCACTAACTCAAAACCAAAATGTTTTGAAAATCAGTTGTAACACCCCGAGCCACCCAGGCCGATCATGCTACTTGAAACTATCTATGCTCTGATACCATATTGTAACATTCCCCGACCACCCACAGGCCAGACCACGCTACCTCAGACACGCACGATCTCAAGCTCTGTTATAGATAATTAAAATCGTCCATGCCTAGACATAGACCTGCTGGGCTATGGTAGACATATCTCTTTGCAGAATAAATCACATATAAAATTAACATAAATAAGCAGAGATACCATGAAATCACACATGCAGCGAAACACGTGATATTGTTATAAGAATCACAGACATGCACTAAAATACAGCATTAACCATTAAGCACAGAAATGATACTTATCTCTTAATTGTAGTGCATTGACTACATGCAGACCTTCCACGAACCTCCCAACCTTAGACCCCGTTGCTCATCACTCTCTGCAGCGGGTCACCCCCGAGATGGGACTAAACTCCATTGGGCAAGGGATTCCTAGGCTAGGCAAGGACAACATGAAGTTGCACCAATCTACAGAAAGGATTTCCTCCAAGGAGCCACTTACGCCCACCGCTCACAGACTCTCATTCCCCACATGCTTGTCCCACCCTAGGAGTATACACCTTCACTGTCACACATTCCATCGGCTGCTCCACCTCCCTTCCAGTGCTTCAGCAATAGGTCGGATAGGAATTATCAGAGCTCTGTAGCTACTACTGGACTCCCTCCAGGAGAACTCACTTCCTCAGCAAACTCTCTCACCTGGAGATAGTTTCTCACAGGCTTGAAAACCTGCTTCCTCAATCCACGGGCGTGACAACCTGCTTATTCAATCCAACTCCTCAACACATGGGTAAGGGTGATGGAAACAACAGAAAATGGATGTAGGGAACGATAATGGCATAATGAAACACAGGAAACACCCAGGGTACATGTTCAACAAAGATATCAGTTTGGGCTCATTGTAGAGGTTCGGTATGGTCGAGGGTTCAACAATGGTGTTCCAGGTTTTTACTACTTGCCTATTGGTTGCGTGAGCGAGTGGAAGGAATGGAAAAAGGATCCCCGAAACAGTCAAAATCCCCACATATATTTGCATGTGCCTGAGATGACACATGGCGCTCATGAAGCGCGTTCCTCTCCATTTGGAAGTCGTTCCCCTTCCCCAAAGGAACTTAGGATAAATTCATATCCTCCTCGCAACATTTAGAATAATAATATATAGTATTCTTTGAGATTTAAGCTCTTAAAATTATCCCCTTTTTCGATCCTCTCAGCCCCCTCCCTTACCTATCCTAATGGAGCCTAGTCCCCCATACTCTTTCATCATGGTTGGTCTACATGCAGTGATGCTTTTATATTAATGATTTGAATATTTAGATAAACAAAATAGGCTCTTGGTCGTAGCATCCTAGGCTCTCTAGCCCAACTATCACATAAGCCTCCTAGATTATCATTACTTGGCTCACCAACGTATGAAAGACGTTTACAATTCATAATTAAAAATTAGGGGCTCGGCCTTGGGGTATTACAATCCCCTCCTCTTATTTTTGCATTGTCCTCAGTGCAATTCTTTTACACCATATCAACAAGATTTTCAAAATCTTCAAAAAGATGCAGGTATTCTGTCCACATTGCATCCTCATGCTCCCAAGTAGCATCCTTAGGACCGTACCAGGTCCATTGGACCTTTATAGCCTTATGGATCGATTCCAGAGTTGTTTGATTTTTCGGTCCAGAATGTGTATCAGATGTACTTGGATTGCACCTTCTCACTCCACCTGAATCACATTCCAATCAATTACATGATTAGCATCAGGTATATATATCTTGAGCAATGATACATGGAATACATTATGAACATACATAGATGCAATAAATGCAATCATATAAGCTATTGGACCAATCCTCTCTAGGATTTCAAATGGTCCACAATATCTAGCTGCCAACTTAGAACAGTTTCCCAAATTCAGTGAACTTATGTTGGCCTTAACCTTTAAGAATACATTATCACCCACTTTAAACTCCCTGTGAGTTCTACCCTTGTCAACATAGCTTTTCTGCCTGTCTTGGGCAGCCTTTAAATTTTGTTTAATCCTCAACATTTTCTCTTCCATTTCTCTGAGAAATTATGGCCCAATCATTGCCTTATCAACTGGATTGTCCCAACTTATAGGAGTGTTGCACTTTCTGCCATAAAGTGCTTCAAATGGGCTCATCTTCAGAGATGTCTGGTACCTAGTGTTGTACGCAAACTATACTAAGTGTAGGTAGTCTTCCCACTTTGATGGCTTGTCCATCACATACGTTCTCAACATATCTTCTATTACTTGGTTTACCCTCTATGTTTTCCCATCAGACTCGGGATGATAGGTTGTATTGAAGTTCAGATTGGTTTCGAACCCCTTGAATAATCCCTTCCAAAATTTTGAAGTGAATTTTGGGTCTCTATCAGACACAATTGTCTTGGGAATACCATGCGATTGGGCCACTTCCCTCATATAGATATCAACAACATTGGTTTCTTTGTGAGTAGTCTTCAATGGAATAAAATGGGCAGCCTTGGTAAGCTTATCCACCACTACCATGATAGAATCATGATGCTTGCTTGTCCTTGGATATTTGGCGATGAAATCCATTGTCACCACTTCCCACTTCCACTCAGGAATGGGTAATGGTTGCAGAAACCCAGTTGGGTGTTTATGCTTGGCCTTGACCCTTTGACACTCTATACATCTAGCAATGTACTCATCAATTTCTTTCTTCATACCTGGCCAATAGTATTTGCTCGTGATTGTTGCCATTGTTTTCTAATATCCTGGGTGTCTAGCATAAGGCACATTATGCATCTCCTTCAAGATCATACCTTTCAGTTCCATAGAATTGGGTATAAAAATTATGTTCATGTACATGATCATTCCATCATCTCCCAATTTGTAATCTTCAACTATCTACTGCATTTTACCTTGTTGCAATTTTGTTACCATCTCCACGTACTGCAAATATGCTTTTGCAACTTCAGAAATTCTACCTTTAAGATCTGTTTGGTACATGCTAATGGTTGTATCATGTAACTCATGGACTCTCCTGTTGATTTCATCATCCACTTTGTTCTCCCTTCCTTTGATGTGCTTGATATCAAAGTCATACTCACTGAGGAATTCCAACCATCTGCTTTTCCTGGAATTTAAAGTTGGTTGATCAAACTAATACGTCACACCATTATGGTATATCCTCAGTCGAAATTTATTTCCCATGAGGTAGTGCCTCCACTTATTTAAGGCATGTACTATGGTTTCCAACTCCAAATCATCAGTGGCATAGAGCCTTTCATGCTCTTTCAACTTTCTGGATTCAAAACATACTACCAAACCATTTTGATTGAGGACTCCACCAAGTCCCTCTTTGCATGCATCTGTGCAAACCATGAAGTCCTCATTAGGATGTACCATTCTCATAATCAGAGCATATCCACTGTTATCCCTTCTTTGGATATGATATGCCCCAAATACTGAATTTGGTTCTGATAAAATGAGCACTTTCTCAATTTGGCATACAACTGGTGTTCTCTTAACACTTGCAACACCATCCTCAAGTGATGCTCATGTTCTTCTTCTGTCTTGGAATATACAAGGATTTCATCCAAAAAGACAATGAAAAACTTGTCTAAGTACTCTCGGAAAACACCATTCATCAAACACATGAAAACAACTGGTGCATTTGATAACCCAAATGGCACCACTGTAAACTCATAGTGACCATACCTTGTTCCGAAGGAAGTCTTGCTGATGTCTTCATCTTTAATCTTTACTTGATGGTATCCTGACCTGAGATCAATATTTGAAAATATCATTGCATCCTTCAACTGATCGAAGAGATCATCAATCCTTGGCAAAGCATACTTGTTCTCCACAATTACTTTATTTAACTGCCTGAAATCAATACACAATCTCAAGGTTCCATATTTCTTCTTCACAAATAACACTAGGGCACCACAAAGTGACACACTTGGACTTATGTACCCTTTCTTCAATAGCTCTTCAAGCTACATTTGCAACTCCTTCAGCTCTGGAGTACTCATTCTATAGGGAGTCTTTGACATTGGAGCTACTCCATGTATCAAATTTATAGAGAAATCAATATCTCTCTTTGGGGATAGTCATGGTATCTCCTTGAACACATCTTCAAAATCTTTCAGGATTGCATGATCTTCTATATTTGGCACCTTATCTTTAGATGCTTCATCCATATGAGCTGCAAATAATTGGCATCCCTTCCTATAACACTTCTTCAGCTACATTGTTGATATTTCTCGGACAGTAACTGCCCTAGGAATTCCTTGGACTACTCTTGAGTTTTCTTCCTCATCTAGGAAAGTGAATGCCTTATTATGACAATCTAATATGGCATGGTGTTGGTCAAACCAATCCATACCAATTAGACAGTCATATGAACCCAAAGGCAAGGTGTTCATATTTTCCTTGGTATTCAACCCATTCATGCCCAATGGACATGACTTAACCAACTCAACAACCTTTCTCTTGGCTCCTGTAGCCAGCTGCACTAGCCAATATTTCTCATGATTGCATCTTGGAAATTGCAATCTTTCCACTACCTTAGGATCTACATAGCTATGAATAGCTCTTGAATCTATCAACATAGTAAAGGCATGGTTATTGATCATACCTTCAACTTCAATCATGTGTGGTTGAAACTCTGCTTGCTTGTTGTCCAGGGCTGCATAGATCCTTAGCACACTTATGCCCATGTCCTCCACTATTTCTGCTTGTTGGACATTGTGGACAACTCTCACTTTGTCAGCTTTGTGAGGACAATCCCTATACTTATGGTCTCTTTTACAACCCCAAAATTGCATCGGTGGTTTCCTTGGCCTTTGCCCACCTGCCTCAACCATCTTGGGCTCTCTAAAAGTTGGTTGTCCCTGAGGATTATTTATGAAGAATGGAGGCTTGCTCCCCTTCTTCCTCATATCTCTGTTAAACTTCTTCTTGTCCTCTCGTGCCTTCTGGAGGTAGGATTTCCTTTTTGTTGATCATACAAGCACTTATCTCATCTTATAGTTTCTTCCAAAGTTTTAGGATCATCATACTGGATCTTGTCACTGATGGAGGATGGTAGTCCGCTCAGGTATCTCTGGATATTAATTGTCTCATCTTTGATGAAGGAGACATACTTCAGTAGTTCCAGGAATCTCCTTTCATACTCATCAATGGTCATGCTGCCTAGCTTGAGTTCAAATAACTCTTTCATCTTTTTTGTCATAATATCTCTTGGTCAAGTATTTCTTCTCAAAATACTTCTTGAATTCTTTCCACATCACATTTTTCTCCTTAATGTGTTGCACCTGCACAAGTTGGTCCCACCACATGGATGCTTTTTCTTTTAGTTGATAGATGGAAATTCTTCCTTCTACATGAGAGGAATAATTATGCAGTTGGAAATATTTCCTCATGCCCAACAACCATGTCTCAACATCTTCATCCTTCTTGTGCTCTCCATCAAAAGTAGGAGGTTTGATCTTGTTCATTTCTCCTTTCAACTCATCCACCCCAGACCTCCTATACTTCCTGATAGGGGATGGACTTGAGATACTATGTGATCTCCTATGGGAATGATTTTGGGAGTGATGGTGGTGCATGTTGACACTCCTTGATCTTATTTTCTCAGTAGGGGACTTGTGGCTTCCTGACTTGTTGGAGCCACTCTCCTTGTCTAAATTATTCTCAATTTTGTCAGGGATTTTCATTAACTTCGTGTTGAAGTCTTCCTGCTACTCTTTGGCCTTCATAAGCCTTTCATTATTATCTTTGTGGATCTGGACATATGCCTGCAATTTTTTTATGGTCTCTACCAGATTGATGTCTTCATCCTTTCCTTCTCCATGTCCATTGGAATTTGTTCCTTAAATTCCCAGATGGACATTCATTCCTCTGACATCATCCTCCTGACTGTAAGCCTCTTGTGCATCCTCCATCTCTTTGCACTCAAGGAAGATTTTTTTCTATTTTGGCAGCTCGAAACTTTGTAAAAGTGTGCATCCAACATAACTCTTGTCAGGCTAACTGTCTGAACAAAACCATGCAAACATGTACAATTCTGGTTTATAAATGATCATAATTCCTTCTCCCGATTTTATGAGAAATTTTACTGTACATAGACAATTTTTGGGTGAAAAATTGTCCTCTAATGTTCCAGACCTTTCCAACAACTGCTTCGTTGCTCAATTCCGAGTTTTGAGCAGGAAGTTATGACTATTTGAGCAATGGCGCTTCCTAAAAGGTGATCTATGTTCAATTGTTCTTAATTCTTCGAGCCGAATTGGCTCTTGGATCCATGCTAGATCCTCTCTTCAGCTTTACGTCCTTTTCCTTACTTCTTTTGATGCAGTTTTGTTCAATCAGGGACCTCATGGGCTCCTTCTCTAAGCCTTTTCATGTTCTTAAAAGAAAATTTCGGGCGCTAGCCCCTTTTCTTCGATCCCCAAATTCATGTGACCACAGGCTGTGACCAAGCGCTAAGATGATAGGCACTTATCTGAAACTTCGACGCTTCAGAACTTCTGGCTTTGAATAATTTCACACCTTCTTCTCTCATTTCTTCCGAACGCTAAACTCCTGAACCCTTTTTTAACTTTCCAAGGCCTACGTAATACTATTGTCATCATATAATCATGGCCCCTACGTGTCAAACTGCTAATTGGTCCAACAAGGTTGAAAAAAATACAAATCTGACTGATACGTGGCATGTCTAGGGAAGGTCCACATCACCTCTGGTGATGTCATCGTGCCACGTCATACCCTTGATTCAGTACTTCGTAGCTCCGACACTTTGGGCTTCAGAGGTTTCTACTTCATCACCTTATGATTCTCCCAAATGTCGAATTAGCGAACATGCGAAATGGGGTGGATCTACGGTCCATGGCTTCCCAACATCCAACGATTGAGATTTATTACGGAACTTCAGGCTTCAGAAGTTTTGAACTATCCATAATATCAATACTTCTGGAGTGCCCAGTCCCCAGACTACTGCATCTATTGCCACGTACCCTCTCTCGATCAATGGTTGAGATTAACTTCGGCCTTCGGGAGTTCTTGACTCAACGCAAACTGCGACACCATTCCTATGGAGTACCATGTCTCTGGACCTTAAGATCTGATGCCACGTGTCCTTTGTGACCAACGGTTGAGATGTACTACGACCTTCGGGCCTTCAAGAGTCCTCGACCTCAAGTGATTATACCTTGAAACCTTCGGAGTGCCAAGTCTCCGGACTTCACGATCTGGTGCCACGCTTCCACTGCGACCAAGTTATTGTGGGCCCAATCTAATTAAATTATTCACCAAGGTTTTAACTACTTTATGTAACCATTGGGGGCCCCACTAACCATGCTTCAAGAGGAGTGCCACATGGCGGAACACTAGAAGAAGACACGTGGCCCAATCAGGCGGGTGACATGTGTCACTTTCTAACTATCATAATCAATCTTCAAAAGTTTCATAACTCACTGACACGTGGCATGCATCCTCCATGCCCACATCATCTCAGGTGACGTCAGCAGGCCACGTCACTTCAGGACTTTGAGCTTCGGGAGATTTCACATCAACGCACTTTGTTTCTCCCGAACGTCGAACTCCCGAACTAGTCGATCTACTTCGGGGCGAAACCATGACCCTCCTTCTCCTAGATGATCTACGACTGAAAAGTACTTCAGAACTTTGAAACTTTGGGCTTTGGCCCTTTTTGCTTAACAACACATAATTTTCGTCGAAGTTCGAAGGAGTTAGAGGTTAATTTTCATGCACCTTCTCCAGATCTAAGGGATGGGAAAGGTCCACCTTTCCCTGTGCAGATCCTGCGGCCCAAATTCTTTCTTGTGGTTATCAACCACGATTACTGTGGTTTTCTTCCTTGCTGAATTTCTTCAACCGCTATACCTTCTGAGCTTCAGAACACAACTAATGTGTTCCCTCGGTGCCCTCCTGGAATCCTGAAATCTATGAGAATGAATTTTGTATATTTTGACAATAGTTCACTCTCAAACCTTTGCTTCAATAACCACTTATTCAGCCCATCCAGGCTCAGTGTTGAAACCATGGGCTCTGGTACCATATTGTAACGTCCCCCGACCACCCTTGCCGGGGAAAATACCACTAAGTCAAAACCAAACTACTCTGAAAATCGGTTGTAACACCCCCAACCACCCAGGGCGATCATGCTACTTGAAACTATCTATGCTCTGATACCAGATTGTAACGTTCCCCGTCCACCCACAAGCCAAACCATGCTACCTCAGACACACACGGTCTCAAGCTCTATTATAGATAATTAAAATTGTCCATGCCCAGACATATACCTGCTGGGCTATGGTAGACAGAGTTCTTTGCGGAATAAATCACATATAAACTTAACAGAAATCAACAAAGATAACATGAAAGCACACATGGAAAAAAACACATGATATTATTATAAGAATCAAAGACATGCACTAAAATACATCATTAATGATTAATCATAGAAATGATACTTATCTCTTAATTGTAGTGCATCAACTGTGTGCAGACCTTCCACGAACCTCCCGGCCTTAGAGGGAGTTGCTCATCGCTCTTAGTAGTGGGTCACCCCTGAGCTGGGACTAAACTCCACCGGGCAAGGGATTCCTAGGCTAGGAAAGGAGAACATGAAGTTGCACCAGTCTACAGGAAGGATTTCCTCCAAGGAGCCACTTACGCCCATTGCTTACAGACTTTCATTCCCCACATGCATCTCCAACCCCAGGAGTATACACCTTCACTGTCACATAGTCCATTGGCTTCTCCACCTCCCATCCACGGCTTCAGCATCAGGCTGGATAGGAATTCTCAGAGCTTTGTAGCTGCTACTGGACTCCCTCTATGAGAACTCACTTCCTCAACAAACTCTCTCACCTAAAGAGAGTTTCTCACAAGCCTGACAACTTGCTTCCTCAATCCATGGGCCTAACAACCCACTTCTTCAATCCAACTCCTCAATACACGGAAAAGGGTGATGGAAACAAAAGAAACTGGATATGGGGCATAATAATGGCATAACGAAGCACAGGCAACCTGCAGGGTACAGGTTCAACAAAGATATCAATTCGGGCTCATTGCAGAGGTTCGGGATGGTCAAGGGTTCAACAATGGCATTCCATGTTTTTACTGCTTGCTTGTTGGCTGTGTGCGTGAGTGGAAGTAATGGAAAAAGGATCCCAGAAACAGTCAAAATCCCCACATATATTTGCATGTGCTTGAGATGACACATGGCGCTCATGAAGCGCGTTCCTCTCCATTTGGAAGTCGTTCCCCTTCCCCAAAGGAACTTAGGATAAATTCATATCCTCCTCACAACATTTAGAATAATAATATATATTATTCTCTGAGATTTAAGCTCTTAATCTTAGCCCCTTTTTCCAGCCTCTCAGCCCCCTCCCTTACCCAGCCTAGTGGAGCCTAGTCCCCCATACTCTTTCATCGTGGTTGATCTACACGTAGTGATGCTTTTATATTAATTATTTGAATATTTACATATACAAAATAGGCTCCTATCCTTATCATCCTAGGCTCTTTGGCCCAACTATCACATAAGCCTCCTAGCTTATCATTACTTAGCTCACCAACCTATGGAACATGTTTACAATTCATGATTAAAAATTAGGGACTTGACCTTGGGGTATTATAGGATATTTTGACAGACAAAGATTAGTGGTTCGTTGTGAATATGGGTACTACACCTACAAGTATGTCAATAAAAGACTGGATGAAGTTAGATTGGAAGGAAAAGAGCACAATCTGGTTGTGTCTTTTAGATTCAGTGTTACTTAATGTCTCAGCAGAAGCTACAACCAAGGCGTTATGGGATAAGTTAGGGGCTTTGTATCAGTCTAAGTCCCTGGTAAATAAATGTTTCCTTCAAAATAAGTTGTACCTCCTTAGGATGAACAATGGGTACTCGATGAAAAAGCATCTAGATGCCTTCGCTACCGTGGTAAGTCAATTGTTGTTTGTGAATATTAAAATTTCAGATGGAGATAAGTGCATTAGTTCATTGTGTTCATTACTAGATTCATGGGATAGTCTAGTTGTAAGTATTGGTAGTAATGCAACCACATTAAATTTTGATGATGGCATTTCAACCTTGTTATCAGAAGAAATAAGGAGGAAAACCATGGATAGCCAAAGCATGGATGCCTTATCTATAATAGGATGTACCCTAGATAGAAATAAAAAATAAGTCCTCGAATGGGAGATCTAAATCTCTAGGAAAATCCTTAAAGAAATGTTTACAATGTGGTAAAGTTGGGAATTTCAAGAAGGATTGTAGATCAAAAAGTGTTGAGAGAGGGAAAGGATCTGATCATGTTCCTTCCACGGAAGGGAAAACCTTCTTAGAAGAAGGAAGGGATGTGTACTTGGCTTCTTCAAGCACACATGCTGATCATGATGCATGGTTGATTGATTCAGGTGCTTCTTTTCATATGACTCCCCATAGGGAGTGGTTCTATGAATATGAAAGGTATAATGGAAGTGACATTTTCCTAGGAGATGACTCGTCAACCAGAATCACCGAACATGGAAAGGTCAAGTAGCAACTCAAGGATGGAAGGATTAGAACACTCCCTAAGGTCTTGCACATTCTAGAGTTGGTTAGAAACTTGATATTTGTAAGTAAGATGAGTGATACAAGTGTACATACTATTTTCGAAAAGGAAACATGTGAAATGGTTTGAGTAGAATTGGTGTTGATGAGGGGAATTCAGAATGGAACTCTATACAAGTTGTTGGGAAGCACAATCAGTAATAGGTGTAGCAGTTATGTTGTTCACGAGGGTGAAGAAGAAAAAACCCTCATATATTGGGACATATTGGAAAGAAAGGCATTCAAGTAGTAAATGGTAAATGTATAATTGAGGTATGTCTGATTGCACACTGGATTTTGATTTCTGTGAACATTGTATATGTGGTAAATAGAATCGAGTAAGATTCCCATTTAGTGCTAGAAGAACAAAGGGGATCTTAGAGTTAGTACATGGTGATGTGTTTGGATGTATGTTTGTTCCATCACTAGGTAAATATGTGTACTATGTTTCATTCATTGATGATTTCTTGAGGAATATATGGATTTATTTCCTTTGAAATAAATATGAGATATTTGGTAAATTTCAAGAGTCTAAGGCTCTTGTGGAGAATCATGCAAAGAAGAAAATAA
>SNQJ01S0013905.1:69105-88839 GCA_010110895.2 Picea sitchensis
GCAACATTATTTTTTGATTCTGCACAAGGTCACTCTCAAACCAAGATTAGATAAAAACAATATTGTCCCTAATACATTGGCTCCAAGGTGATCAGACTTTGATACCAAATGAAAGGAACTAGAGGTGCAAACTATGCTTCTTCAACTAATCCATGAGAGAGAAATGTGAAAAAACTTAGAATAGAACAATTTTAATAAATTAAATAGACAACAAACCATTAGCAACATGATTTCCTAGGGAAAACCCTTCTGGGAGAAAAATCCCACACTCTGGATAATGCTTAATATATTATTCAACAACTAAATTGTTACAATAATTTATAGTCTTTGTGCTCTCAAGAGGAGTGGTCAACATTGATAAGATTCACACCTACACTATGCACTCGAGGATTACACTGGCCACTCGATCCTATACTGGCCAATAGCTCTTTATGTCTATACCATGAGGCCTACACTATACATTCAAGAATTTACACATTTGAGGATTACACTGGTCACTCAAGCCTATACTAGCCAATAGACAACTCTTTATGTCTATACCATGAGACATATTATAATGAAGTATCTCAAGTCATTAAATAGACTTCATCATATGAAATATCATGAGTAAATACCTAAAATTAACCTAATACATGGGTTCATAAGTTGTGCACTATAAACTCATCATTCATTGTATCAAAGTTATCTTAACTATTTTATGATCATGTCAAGATTAACCCAATAAATTACACTATTTTTTTAGAATTAACACAACCCTGTCATTAAAGATTGAGTTTTAGGGAAATAGAATGGAAAAAGATTTAACTAGTACATCATCCCGCAAAACTCATTCACTTCACACATCCAACATGTCATGCTACTGTGCACAAAACAACGTGAAAAATAGACTTGACAAAACTGCAAGGACTAACCCATGTTAAAATAAAATAAAATAAAAGCATATAAGGACTAACCGAAGTTAAAATTAAATAAGGGTAATAGCTACAAAACAGTTAGTATCTGCCTCATTGAAAAAATATGAAATTTATTGAATAAATAATAAACTTCACAGTTTTTAAAGTAGATTAAAGTAGAAGATAATGGTGTCTACCCTATTTAACAATTAACCCAACCTAATCAATTTTAGTCTCTGATAATTTTAATGAATTTTTAATTTTAATGACTTGACTTAAAAATAAGTTAAGAAATTTGATATTGTCACCAACCTTTAGAAATTGATAAATAGAAACCCTTTATTGTTCCGACCAGCTGAATATTTTCACAATTCTTACTGAAAGTTGCAGAGACATACGTAGTTGAACCGTCCACGATGTTCTTACTTCCAGTAACCACGGTTTTGTCCTTGTTGTAGCCAATAAACATGAAATTCAACATCGATGTGGGAATATTGACCATCTCCTTGTAAACAACTTCCTTTACGTAGATCACATATCTCTTACTACTTCATTGAGGCGCAACCTTTACTGCTTTTCTGATTGTTCGATAATTTCCAGAATCGTCTTGGGAAACCACCACGTTGGATTTCTTGGCTATCGACTGTAATAGATTTTGGTCCTCCACCGACAACCATTCTAGAAATCCATCTTCTTCTACACGACCATAGTGGACATCGAACGCAGCTTAATCGCCTGTAGAGAACTGGCGTCGGTTTTTCGAGAGGGTATGAAGATTGTACATGGAAAGTGAGTTGCTCACTAATTCCAACACATTCATAGCGGTTGAATACATGAGAACTGTGATAGGATTTGTGGCAGACAAATTCATGTCTCGAAAGTTATTCAAGCATGTGTCGAGGCTTGTCAAAGCTGCACTTAGCTAGGTCGGGATATCTTTTTCCTCATAATTCTTGCTGAAACAAACGTTAATATGCTCAACTATAGATTCAAAGTGCTCCAGATAGTCTCGCCAAACAACATGAAATATCCCTGATCTGGCTGATCAAGATATTTGCTACGGTTCTAATGCCTTGGCGTACAGATCTGATACACTGGGGGTTTCTGGATGCGTTTTAGCTGTGTGTTTGAGGTGTTCTTCGGTTATTATGGTTGCATGTGGGTTATTGCAGGTGCATGTGGGTTATTACATGTGCATGTTGCATATTTAATGTTTAACAATCATAAAAGAGTGCATGCAAGAGTATAGAATGTCAACTACTCAATATCATGAATAATAACGGTTCAAGCATGGAAATACAATAGCTTATTGGAAATATAGAATCTAGACATCAGTAATATCTCCTAGATTTGTACTGGAATACAATAGAATAACAAAAAATACTCGTGATCATACGAAGATAGCAGATCTGATGCATGCACGCAGAGATCGGTAAAAATGAGCGATTCCGGAGAAATACAGTAACCGCTACCAGCTGGAAAACCCGATCTGAAGAACCCACCGTTAGAATGCACTCAGAACTGCTCCAATAGATGCGCCCTGGTCTCTATACTGGNTATTTCTACTATAACTTTTTGTCATCTTAACCATTTCTAAAATGAGGTATATGTCGCACTAGAGGAGACCAATATCTACGATCTAAAAAAAAGAAAGAAATTATTTTGATCATGTTAAGACCATCTTATCCTGCACGAACAAAAGGCATTGTTATTTCAAGGATATATTGAATTTCATAATTTAAAATATATATATATATATATATATATATATATATATATAATTAATATTATAAATTTCCAAAACATACACTACACTAGAACAATGGGTTTTCTACAATTATGCAAGTTTTTGGAATGAAATTACATCATTTAGGTACTCAACACATGCACGAACAAAGACATATACCTTATATTTTGCTGGAAAAATAACATACCACTGTTAGAAAAAAATAAATTTCACATAGTTATTCACAATTTCTATAACTAAAAGTTGTATATTGAGAAAGCTAATTCAATTTCCTATGTTTCATCTTCTTATGCCATATTCAAATTCATTGTAAAATTACCTTGAATAATCCCTCCAAGTTAACATATTGTTGTTTTTCCATGTTTGCATTGCCACTAATGTGTCATGAGAAGCAAACATTAGCTTTCACTCACACTTTAGACGCTCTCTTCCATTTTTTAAAGAGAAAATAAAGTCAGGGTTGTTTAACTATGAAAGGAAGAAGAGGTGCAGAACATTTTTCCTACACCAATCCATGAGGGAAGAATGTATAGAAACTTAGAACAAAATAGTTGCAATAAATGAAATAAACAACATTTAACATTAACAACATGATTTCGTGGGAAAAAACCTTCCACTAGGAGAAGAACTTCACACTCTAAATAACATTGAATGTATTATTCAAAAACTAAATGGTTACAATTCATTATAAGTGAGCTTCATGCTTACACTATGTACTATGGAACTACACTAGCAAATGCCTATATGGGGAAATATCCAATTCATGAGGTCCATACCATGAGGCATCTTACAATGGATTATCTAAAGCCATTAAATAGGCTTCATCATATGAAATACCATGGACAATTATCATGGGTTACCCAATACCATCGACCCATAATCTATTAACTGTAAACCCATTATTCATTGTATCAAATTTATCCTAACTAATTTATGACCAAGTTGGGGCTAACCTAACATTCCCCCCTTTAAACTTGACTTGTGATAAACACCTACTCCATTCAAAGTTTATTAATTGGGTTTCCAAGAATAAAACATACCCCTTGCCACCTAGCTTTACATCTAGACTTTACACTGGTGAATCGTCAAACCATGGGTATGCATACCTAAATAGGTCTTATAGTCGTATTCCCATTTAAATATATGATAAAATCCAACCCCATAAAAATAATTACACTTGTATGCATGAGCATATTATGCTATGAAACATCAACTCGTTTGATTGTCACCATCCCTCTTACTCGAAATACAATTACATAGACCAAGTACTTATCTTACCACTGTATGCCTTGGAAAATGATGCAAAAAGCATATGACTGCTTCTTTACCTGCATCCCTCTTTGCTCCAAATATAATGTTCCAAATCAAACAGTGCTTAAGTGCATACTTCTTCATCGATTATCCTTTGTATGCTTCCACCAATGCTACATATCAATCCTTTCCATGTATTTCCATGTCCTTTTTACCATAGTTCATATACCCATGAACCAATGCCCCATTTTCCTCATCTTATATCTTCAATGATCAATCAACCAACAAACTTTATATGTATCTTAAAGAATATGCCTCCAAAGTTTAATATAAAAGCATTATGAAGGTTTTATTTCAAGCCAAAACCTTGCTAGAACAAAATGCATTATACATACATTACATTATACAAGAGTATCACATGCATATGAATAAGGTGTCTCATGCATGCTCTACATAGTAAATATGCACACATGTATCAAATGATAAGATGCACGAATGATTATTACTTTGTAGTATCAAATCTCATCTAGCATTTGATGTGATTTACACATGAAAATAAATTAAACCACTTTCATTCGATACCTCTAACATAATTGAAGGATTTAATTTAACCACTTTCATTTGATACCTCTAACATAATTGAAATATTTTATTCACTTATTCCATGCAACATGATCTCACCAACAAGTTCACGTATCTGTGGATCGATGCTCCACACATCAACTAAATGGCCTCTTTTGAAATTGAAAAGCTAGAATGAGATCAACCATGTCACTTGGCCTGTGTCTCTACCAACGATCTCCTTGATCATTTGTCCACATGATCGAACTTTCAACCTCCAACATTGTGAATATTTGTTGCGTCAAGATGGGATATGTAGGAAAATGGACCAGGTGTTAGCTCTACCTCTCAACATCAACACAACATCCAACATGACCACCAACAATGCAACTATTCACATGATATCTTTCTACAACACTTAGTCAACTCTTCATGCTCCTAAAAAATTCTCACTAATATCGTCACATGTAAGAGACTCTCTCAACATGGACTCAGTCCTCCAATATGCATATCCAAACAAATTGTTGTATAACTAGAAGAACTATGGCAACGACTCTCTCCAAAAGAAAAGCAAAATGAACCTTCTATCTTCAACACCTCTTCCATCAATGAATTCGTCCACCTTTTGTTTTCAACACCTTCATTTTGTCATTGTTTCATCCTCGCTAACTTTTTCCATGTCCCCATAGCATTTCCACACACCTATACCACTCTACGGGTCATTTACATCTATGTGGAGTACCCCTGATTTTCCTCCTTCAAGTGGTAGATAGATGCTCAACACACATGAAAATGGGAACCAAAACCCAACTCTCATGCATCTTGCACTCACAAAATTATACTCTAACATTGTTCAAACACCATGCATGTATCATGCATTGTAGGCATAACTACCAATCTCCAATAGAAACTCCCCATCTCACGCAATCAATTAATGTGCACAATGGGTCTTACATAGTCTATGCATCAAGGAGACAATTTCATGCATCCCTTTCCTTAGACTTGATGTTTGTAGCTTTCCTTGATAAGGTCCAATGCACACATTTCAAAGGAGAAGACCATGGCCCTATTCTTACACCTCCCCATACTTTCATTTCTCTACACCTAGGAGATTGGTAGAAACAAAATCACCATTATGATCCACCATAGTCATAGTTCTGATCTTGAACACTCTTGTGCCTCAAACTCACCATACTATCATGCAGATTGAAGAATCATGATATTTTACATCCTTACAAGGCCACATTGGTAGTTCTGGTCTTGAAATCGAACAACTCACTTCTCATGTTTCTTTCATTCAAGTCATGAGCCATCAAGCCAATATTTCATGGTATTGAAAACAAATATTACACATTTTTTTATTACTCTAATCTCAAAGATCTCGTTGGCCTCCACTATACTGCATACCATTGACAACATGATCATCCATAGATCTTCAAGAACAAGATCAATCCCATCAATCCCAATAAACTCTAGATCTTCTATGATATGCTCCAAGTAGGTCCAATATATCTGACTTCCCATCGGTCCAAATAAACTCTAAATCCTCTATGATATACTACAAGTAGGGCCAGCATATCTGACCCAATATGAGTGGAAACACAAAGTTCTGGGAGTATTCTCATGGTCAAACCTCTAGATCTGATGTAGTTGGACTGCACAAACAACTCTAGATCCTATCCATATGTCTTCCATTATTTCCCTACATACCAAAGACATCGGGATGATACCTTGATCGCCAACATCAATACCACCTCCTTCTATCATGCATGTATTTCACTCCTCCAACAATAGGTGCTTCCCACTTAGTTATAGACCTAGGTGAACCTCATAAGAGAACATTCTCTAAGATATCCACCTTGACCAAGATATACCTTTTGGTTTCTCCACCAAGTGGTATTTCACCGCAACTTGTAGAGCACCTATTCTTACATGCTGCAAAGAACAAATCCACGATGATCTCCAGTGGATAAAAAATGCTAGTAGTGATGCACATCAATGTATGAGAAGGTTTCACCTACTCCAATTTTGCATATTTGATTCCTCATATCCAGGCATCAGAACCAATGTGTCCACTATAATTGCAATGGCACATAACTTCAAAAAGGGCTAGTCGCTTAAACTTGAACACAGATACACAAAGCACTTCCAAATCCACTCAAAGGGAGAAATCTCACACAATTGAATGATATGATTTTCTCTTCTTCTAGAATACAAATACACATTAGTGATTCTTTATTTGCACTCTAAATTAGCCAATCTTCAAGTTGATCTTCATCCTACTGGAAATTTATCACAAGATGGGATTTTTTCACATGCCATGATTTGCACCTCAACTACATTCATTAATCAACAAGTATGCAACACCCAATGATTACTCTGGCCTCATCTTCAAAAGAGTATTATGATCCACAATTGTAGGCTCAACAACGTCTCTACTTATAATGTACACCGTTTTACGAAATATCAAGCAGGGACTCTAATGAAATGGTCAATAGTGATGGTTATCTCCATCTTCTTTACTTCAACTACTACGGGAATGGGTTATTCGACAACAACTCCATCAACTTAAGACATACATGTTTTAAATTTGACAAATTTGTCAAATATCTATCTCATTTAAGTAGGTCTAGGAATCCAAGTGGTAGATCTATCTATTTACTCACAAATCCATGCTTCTCCATGCATGTTTATGTTCCATAGAAAATCCAAATGCTTCAAGTTTTATTTTTTATTTTTTATGTCAAGTCTTGCTGTGCTTGCCATTTTCTTGCAACATTATTTTTTGATTCTGCACAAGGTCCCTCTCAAACCAAGATTAGATAAAAACAAGATTATCCCTAATACATTGGATCCAAGGTGATCAGACTTTGATACCAAATGAAAGGAACTAGAGGTGCAAAATATGCTTCTTCAACTAATCCATGAGAGAAAAATGTGAAAAAACTTAGAATAGAACAATTGCAATAAATTAAATAGACAACAAACCATTAACAACATGATTTCCTAGGGAAAACCCTTCCGGGAGAAAAATCCCACACTCTAGATCATGCTTAATATATTATTCAACAACTAAATGGTTACAATAATTTATAGTCTTTGTGCTCTCAAGAGGAGTGGTCAACATTGATAAGATTCACACCTACACTATGCACTCGAGGATTACACTAGCCTCTCAAGCCTATACTGGCCAATAGCTCTTTATGTCTATACCATGAGGCCTACACTATACATTCGAGAATTTACACATTTGAGGATTACACTGGTCACTCAAGCCTATACTAGCCAATAGACAACTCTTTATGTCTATACCATGAGACATATTATAATGAAGTATCTCAAGTCATTAAATAGACTTCATCATATGAAATATCATGAGTAAATACCTAAAATTAACCTAATACATGGGTTCATAAGTTGTGCACTATAAATTACACTAATTTTTTAGATTGAGTTTTAGGGAAATAGAATGGAAAAAGATTTAACTAGTACATGGAAAAAGATGGAAAAATAGACTTGACAAAACTGCAAGGACTAACCCATGTTAAAATAAAATAAAATAAAAGTATGTAAATACTAACCATTAAACAAGGGAAATAACTACAAAGCAGCTAGTCCCTACCTCATTGAAAAAATATGAAATTTATTGAATAAATAATAAACTTCGCAGTTTTTAAAGTAGATTAAAGTAGAAGATAATGGTGTCTACCCTATTTAACAATTAACCCAACCTAATCAGTTTTAGTCATAATTTTAATGACTAGACTTAAAAATAAGTTAAGAAATTTGATATTGTCACCAACCTTTTGAAATTGATAAATAGAAACCCTTTATTGTTCGACCAACTGAATATTTTCACAATTCTTACTGAAAGTTGCGGAGACATACGTAGTTGAACCGTCCACGATGTTCTTACTTCCAGTAACCACGGTTTTGTCCTTGTTGTAGCCAATAAACATGAAATTCAGCATCGACGTGGGAATATTGACCGTCTCCTTGTAAACAACTTCCTTTACGTAGATCACATATCTCTTACTGCTTCGTTGAGGCGCAGCCTTTATTGCTTTCCCGATTGTTCGATAATTTCCAGAATCGTCTTGGGAAACCACCACGTTGGATTTCCTGGATATCGACTGTAATAGATTTCGGTCCCCCACCGACAACCATTCTGGAAATCCATCTTCTTCTACACGACCATAGTGGACATCGAACACGGCTTAATCGCCTGTAGAGAACTGGCGTCGTTTTTTCGAGAGGGTATGAAGATTGTATATGGAAAGTGAGTTGCTCACTAATTCCAACACATTCATAGCGGTTGAATACATGAGAACTGTGATAGGATTCGTGGCAGACAAATTCATGTCTCGAAAGTTATTCGAGCATGTGTCGAGGCTTGTCAAAGCTGCATTCAGCTAGGTCGGGATATCTTTTTCCTCATAATTCTTGCTGAAACAAACGTTAATATGCTCAACTATAGATTCAAAGTGCTCCAGATAGTCTCGCCAAGCAACAAGTTCTCTGCTTTTCATTTTCTTATTTCGCAGACTCAATGCTATGTCTTGGGCTTTCCGCGCCTGTTCCATGCTCACGCTCACTTCCAGATACATCAAACCGCGTGGTGTTGTCGTCGGATTTGTGGGATAGGAAGTCATCGACGAGGCACAACGGGTGGGGTATTAAGTCTACCTGCAAGCCGACTTGAGAATCATGAAATGACAACAAAACAAACAACAAAATTGACGTAATGGTGGTTGTCGAAGATTTCCTCGTACATTTTGTTCTTTTTGCGTTCATAGACGTCAACGTATAAAATGTTGGAAGAAGTCGACATCTTCAAGCCAATTCAAAGCCTTAAAATTGTTGATCTGTTTTTCAGAACTTAGATATTAGATATTTAGTAAAATCTATGGGCTAAAGAGATAAAGATTCTATGAAATGCAGATTTTTTTTGAGGATATTTACCTGAAATCTGGCGAGAAATCGTTGGATTCGTGGATTTAAGTGATTATTTTTGTAGAATCCGAGTGCCCTAGGAGTTTTTCAGTGTGCTGAATCCATTTCTACATTCAAAAATGGATTTTGAACAACAAAAAATAGTGATTCGTGTAAATTTATATCGTCGGATTCCGACTAAAAAAACCATTTTGTAGAACAAGTAACCAACGCCTTTAGTAAAATAACGTTGATATTTTCATGACGAAAAAAGACAAACAAAATTAGAGTTGAAAATCACTACAATGCCATAAATTCTCATAAAAAAACACTAATTTAATAAAATCAATTATTGCGTCAATGCTCAGTGTTCATATAGCTTACTCATGTTCAATGTTAATCTTCGTCTTGTTCAACAAAATACTATCAATCTTCAACTTGTTCAACAAAATACTATCAAAGTGTATGCATTTAAGTTATACTTTCATAGATCATCATACTTAAATAATAAAATTATATCTATTGTAATAATCTTATGTTTTGTATTTCTGTTTTAAGACTTTTGCGATCATTGTTTTGTTCAGAGAGTTCTTTCGGATCCATCGCATAGGTTTTATGTTTTTCGACGTTTCAGACCAAACTAGTGTGGTCCATCATCAGGAAAGCATTTGTGAAAAATGAAGGAAAAAAGAATATAACACGTATATAAATAAATAATTGAAAAGTTATTGTAAGGAGCCGACTTATTAAAATGAAATCAATAATTATAATTTTTTTTTAAAGATTATAATTGTTTGTTTAATTAATTAATTAATTGTTTTAATAATTAATTTCTTGTTTGTTTATTATTTTAATAATTAATTTCTTGTTTGTTTATTAATTACTTGTTTGTTTATTAAATTTTTTATAAGAGCCGACTGGACAATGTTAATGAACTAATATTTGGAATTATTCATATTATTAGGTAGGGATCCAATTTTGACTAATTTTCCATCCATCATCTCTTTTTTTGTTTAGATTTTATTAGGTTGTTTTCAATTTCGATTGCTTCTCTGAATTTCCCATTGTGATAGTGATCTATCCTAGCAAGTATTTTGGTTTCTTCAATACTGATGTGATGTTTGGTTTTATCTGAGTGTTCTGCAAGAGCTGAGGGGCGAGTATGATTGTGTTTGATGTCACTTGTTCTTGAACCAAATTCTAAAGGAACAACCCTGCTTCTCCTATGTAATATTTTTACCACATGAGCATGGGATCATATAGACACTTTTTTGTTCGATGGGATCAACAAAGTTTTTGACTGACCTAAGGGAATTCTAATAGTGTTTAAGGGTTTGAAGGTAGCACCACTGTTTCTTTTTTCTCTTTTAAAATCCTCGCTAGTTTGTCTGTTGTACCTTGTATTTAGGGTAAGTAAACCTTAGACACATCATTGTTTGTTTGTTCTTTATTCCTAGATGTTTTGGTGGCATTCTTTGAAAAGCTTTCATCATTTGATGTTTTTTATAGCCATTATTTTTAAAAACATTGCGGAGGTGATTTTTCTCTTCCTCAAGGTGTTCACTACTCCAAATTTGAAGGCTCTAGTGGCCAAAGTGTTTAGAACACTTAGTTTTTGGGAGGGTGATGATGGGAATCGACATGAAGGTATTGTTCAAAGGGTTTTCTTCCTGTAAACTTGGTGGGATAAGGATCCATCGAGTTTTTTTTGTGACCTTGACATCTAGAAAGGGAAGACTATTATTATTTTCAACCTCCATCGTGAACTTGATGTGATCGGATTGTTTATTAAGGTGAGTCACAATTCATCTAATTTGTCACAAACATGGGGCCAAATGTGGACAAGTAGATTACCAACAAACCCATTCCCAAAAGATTTAGGCTCTGAAGGGTGAGGAGTTTTAGGGCATTGTTTTCTCAAGTCTTCCATGAATAAATTGCTATGATGTAGAGAGAGGGGGATTCCATAGGCCAATTCCTAGGTTTGTTCATATAAACGTCAGCCTTGAAAGCTAAAGAAAGTGGATTTCAAACAAAACTCAACTAAGTTGGCAGTGCCTAGGTCAGTGATGTTTCTGATGACTTTTATTGCTCCGTCAATGGGAATTTTTGTGAAGAGAGAAACAACATCAAAGTTAACGAGGATGTCGTCCTTGTCGACCTTAATGTTTTTGATCTTGTTTACAAAGAAAGATGAGTCTTTAACAAAGGAGCTAGTGTTTCCTACTAAGGGTTTGAGTTTATGAGCTATGTATTTTGCAAGTTGATAAGTAGGGATACCTATTTTGTTGACGATGGGTCTAAGAGGGGCTCTTCCCTTATGAATTTTAGGAAGTCCATATCTCCTAGGGGTGGAGGGGCGCCTAACAATCAATTTCTTTCTTTTTATCATCATCTTTTATGTTGCTTAATTTAATGGCTTTGGAAACTTCTTTTGCAATCTTATTTAAGGGGTTTTTATTGAGTTTCTTATAACTTCCACTGTTATTGAGGTGATCAAACATTTTTTCAATGTAGTTTTTTTTATTCATAACGACAATAGCCCCACCTTTGTCTGCTTTTAGAACTACTAAATTCTTATTACTGTTTAGTGATTTTAGAGCCAAAAATTCTTCTTTGGTGATATTGTTCTTTGGTGGTTTTACTCTACGGAGAATTACTGAGCAGTCTTGTCTAATTTCTTCTTTAGCATTGTGTGGGAGGTTTTTAATACTATTTTCAATGCTACATAGGATATCTTCAATAGGAATTTTGAGAGGGGCAATGACAAAGTTAAGACCTTTTTCTAGTAACCTAGTAGTGTTTTCATCGATGGGATAGGTTGATAAGTTTATAACTAAATTTTTGGTTACTATGTTTTTAACCTGGTTAGTCTTACATTCAAGGTTGTTGACTTGTTTACTATCGTTATTGGAGATATTAAGGATGGGATTTGGGTTTGCGGTATTGTAGATCGTGTCGGTGTTGGGTGGACTTGTTATTTTAATATTATTATCATTATTATTTGGTTCATTTTCACATTGGCTTTTACCGTTGTGATTGTTTACATTGTTCATTATATGGGCCTTGTTAATATTATTCCTGGTATTTGTGATATCAATATTGGTTATTTGAATAATGGGATTGGGGGGATTAATGCTAATAAAAGAATTGGGTTCAATATTACTGTGATCCAGATTGCTTTCCCTGACATTGTTGTGTTTATTATCAAAAATTTTTATGGGCAAGTTGTGGTTTGAATGAACAATGTTGTGTTTATTATCAAAACTATTGTTAAATTTTTTTACCGGCGTGTTAAAACTGTTAGGTTCGTTGTCAAATTTACGTTCTAGTTCGTGGTTATTGACATTGTGGTTTGAGTTAACGTTTTTGTGTTTATTATTATCAAAAATTTTAACCGTACGTGCAATTTCGTGGTTATTATTGTAATGATTTGAATTCGGAATTATTGGCTGAGTAATGGGGCTATGAGAGTTATTGTCTACGGCAAAGGTATTACTATTGTTTTCTGAAATCGCGTGGGGATGGTTTTGGTTGATTTGGCTGTCACTGCGATTATTGTTAACAGTTGAACACGCGCCAGAGATGCTTACGCGAACGTGATCATGTTGGTTTTGTTTATCGTTGCTTGGGGATTTATGAGGATTAGAGTTTTTATTGTTTTCAAGGTTGTTATTATGTATTATAAACCTATTTATAATGTTATTTAAATTGTTTTTCTGGGCAGTGTTTATTGCGCTGAGATTATTATTGTTTTGCATTTGTGCAGGCTTGGGATCGTGGAGCGTGGGCGTACGTACCTGATAGTGAATGCACTCCTGGGTACCATTGTTAACATGTCATAGGTGAGAATTACAAAGCTTGTTGCCCTGCGCGGTGGTCGCCCCCAAAGACACACAAATTGTCCAAACATGGCATTGGGAATTAGTGACAATCCATTATAATAAAGGGAACGGGCTGTTGTTTGATGTTAGAGATTGTCATTTATTTAAAATTTGTTATATAAACAATGCACGAGACGAACCTCATGGATTTTTCTTCATACATTGATATATTGAGAGTTTTAAATTCACCTTTACATTATTTTTTTAATTAATTTATGTTTAAATGGATTGAAATTTTTTAATTGTTATATATGAATTTTAGTATTTTTTTTAAAATTTTGATTGGATTAAAAATATCTTATGATCCAATCTAAAAACACCATTGTCAATCTTCCTAAACAAAAAACATAAAATATAAATTAAGATTTTGTGTATCGAGAGTACAGGTGAAGTATTTCACCGAAATAAGACCAGTTTCTTAAGATTAAAAACGAAGAAAAGGAAAATATTTTTTTGTAAAACTCTAACCTTGTACAATGTCTACTGTAAATAGATATTCAGAAAAGAACATAAAAAATACAATGGCAAATACAAATATTACACAGAGATTTTTCCCCTCGAAACCCAAACCAGGAAAACCAACATATATTATATTCATTCATTGTGTTACATTGTTTACAATACAATATACATATAGGAGACAGTGGCATCCAAAACCCTAACCCAATGACCCAAATAAGTCCAAAACCCTATTTCCTTAACCGGAAATAGAAAACCATCGGCAAAAACCATGTGTCGAAAAAACCACCTAAATACATGACACGTTTCCGAGATAGATATCACATTTCTCGAAGCAGAATATGAAAATAGGAAAATAGGAACTGGAAGATTGTTTCTATTTGTATCTCTACCAGTAGAGAAGTTGGCGCAGCACAACCTTGATATATAAGTTAGACGCGTCAAGTGGTAAATAATGACGGTGCGGTGGGGCATCCTTGGCAAGGATGACAATGGCAGAGATGGACTTCAAACTGTCTATGGTGTTGTGGGTACTTATTTTCTTGACATGGAAACATATGGTTTATGGCGTGTATGATGCTCATTTTCTTGACATGGCAACATATTTGATGTACAATTATTTACATGGAAACATTCTTGACATTGATTTACATTTAAGAATTATTTTCCACATAATTGATCATGTGTGATATTTTTATATCCTTATGTATTACTATTCGTGCAAAGAATATAACATATATTCAACATTTTTTGAGTTGTAGGATGTTATGCTTATGGACAATACCAAGATACCACAATTGAGATCAACATTATAAATATGGGTTATTCCACTTTATGTACCATTATTTCTTTCTTGTTAGGAATTGGAAATAAAAAAACAATATCTATTTGTATCTCCAACATTAGTGGAGTTGGAAATTGGAAATAGGAAAATAGGAATTGGAAGATTTGTGTTTCGTGGTAGGAAAATAGGAACTGGAAGATTGTTTCTATTTGTATCTCTACTAGTAGAGAAGTTGGCGCAGCACAGCCTTGATATATAAGTTAGACGCATCAAGCGGTAAATAATGACGATGCGGTGCGGGCATCCTTGGCAAGGATGACAATGGCAGACATGGACTTCAAACTGTCTATGGCATTGTGGGTACTTATTTTGTTGACATGGCAACATATGGTTTATGGCGTGTCTGATGCTCATTTTCTTGACATGGCAACATATTTGATGTACAATTATTTACATGGAAACATTCTTGACATTGATTTACATTTAAGAATTATTTTCCACATAATTGATCATGTGTGATATTTTCATATCCTTCTGTACTCCTTCTATACTTGACGTTGCAGTGTATCCTATAAGTGAAAATATTCATTGAGCACATTGAATGCACTACCGTGTCCAATTGTCCACATGTCAAGCTTGTTGTATTGAGATCAACCTATTGTAATAATCTTTTTGGCTATATATTAAAAACAACTCTGAATGCAAAACTCAAAAGGCATTTATCACTTCACAACTTTGAGGGTTGGATTTAATTCTAAATCTATATATCCGACACACATTTGAAAATAAACTAGCACAGCCACAATTATGTGGTTGATTAACGCCTAAAGGCATATTAAAACAAAATCAAATATTAATGTATTTCTTAATCAAATAATAAATATAATGTATTTTTTTTTATATAAGAAAGTGATTTTCTCCAAAACAACCTTTATAATTAATATTGATATTATTTTTTATATAATATAATACTATATTAATGTTTTATTTTTTAAATAAAATAAATGTAATCAAAATTTATTTTATATAAAAAAGTTTCATTTGAAATATATTGTAATCAAATATTAATAATTAATTATATAATGTTTTTTTTAATATAATTTAATAATATATTAATCAAATAATCAATATAACCCTAATCTTAATAAACCCTAAAATATTAAAATAACCCTAATCCAATTTTTTTTATAACTTATTCTTTCTTCACTAAAATCGGAAACTTAAATTAAGTGGGAATTTATTGTACAATTGAGGTGTAGTTATTGTCGGGTCTCGTCTCCACGCACGCTATCCGCCTGCATTCACCATGCCAACACTAGAAACGCTTCACTTCTTCTCCACGCGCGCTGTCCGCCTGCATTCACCATGCCAACACTGGAAACGCTTCACTTCTTCTCCACGCTGTCCGTCTGCATTCACCATGCCAATATTGGAAACGCTTCAAGCGGCCATGAACATCCGCACTGGAAACGTGGCCAGCTTAATAGAGTATCTCTTAATCATTGAACTGGGTCAGCAAGTAATTTTTTAATCTGATTTAGTAAATGTAAAAAAATAATCACATAAACGGACGTCTTTATAAATGAGCGGAAGTTAATTTATTAAAATCTCATTCATTGATTAGAGAGGAAGACGAAGAATATGCCAGCATCTTCAATTGCCAACCCTAAAATTGAAATTTATGATTAAAAGGTGATTAATTCTGCCCATTATCAATAGGTATATGCCTTTCAGCGTAATTATCAAAATTGAGTCCCTCGATTGCAGAGTTCCTCTCCTGCAATGCAACTGTGCCAGAGCTAGAGCGTCCATCGAGAGCCACATAGTTAAATAAACAAAGTATTAATTATTTTTTTTTTATAAAATTCATAATAAAATATGTTGTAAAAGGCTGCCACGTCAAAACTATAAGAAAAATCATGCCAACAGTCATTTCATCATTCCAAACGTCAATGATCGATCCATACATTGTTGTTACATGCATGGGAGAGTGAGGGGAACAGACGGTGTATCTCAGCTTCCGGTTCGAGTCTCATTCGTGCCTCTCTAATAATTTTTTTGCAGAGTGAGATCACCATGACTTTGTTCCTTAAAACTCCAGTGGATGGAATGAAAGGGCTTCTTATCGTTGTCTGTTACATGCTAACAATGATAGCAAACGTTATCGTATCATGGACCCTCTACGCCCGTCGCCTTGTTCTCCTCATTTATCCCATACTCGCCACGTTTATGTTCATTGTGGCTTTGTTTCTTTTGCTATTTCTATTAGTACAAAGTTACAAAGACCGAAAAGCAGCTCGTATTCAAAGAATGTGTAGCCCCTTCTGGAGGGTAACCAAAGAGGACTTGATTACAACGACTACCAACTTCAGCCGCCAAAAAATAATCGGGGGAGGCCGCTTTAGAACGGTTTATAGATGAATCCTCTCCAACCTCAATTTTAGTGCGATGTATAGATGGGATGAATGACTTATTCATTTTTATCACTTGTGAACAGATTGAAGCTTTACAAATAGAAATGCGCTGAATCAAAGAGGAAAACAAGAATTTGAAAATGGAATTGTCTCGGGGCATAATTAGTTATCATAATTTCCATATGCATATGTTCAGTTTATGCAGCAGGGATACGAAACAGGAAAACTGACTGTAAGGCCAGGAAGATTTCATGTGGTCATCACCGGATGGCCTCTCTTTGGCCTAGTAAGGATCTTCACAACAAGAGTCACAAGCTACGGTCCAGCGCTTTGGACCTCCTAGAACAGGTGCTTATGGGAGTTCTACCGGAATACTGCCTTCAAAAAGAAAATATTAGGTCAAACAAACTGAGAGAGAAGGTGAGCTTTGCCAAAAACCAAGGATAGCCAAGCATTCACAACCAATAATCCCAATTTTTCTATTTTCCAGGATCTATATCTTTTGATCAGATAACAATTGTTTGTTTCATCGTTTCAGGAATTGCAACGCCCTTAAGATGAACCATTAGCCAATGGATAAAATTAGAAGAACCATTAGCCAAGAAGCATAGAACTTCACATTTTAGGGCAGCTTCGCGATAGAAATCTGTTAAGAATTTTGGGGTATTTCCACTCATGAGATGAAATTGGTCTCCAAATTCATGCCCAATCTTAACTTGGACATTTTACTGCGCGGTCCATTGGGTTTTCGATTGAATTGGAGACAAACACTGAAGATAGCGGTGGGAGTGGCTTCTGGGTTGGAGTACCTTCATCATGGCTACAACAATTCCATTGTTCACTGTGATCTGAAGTCGACCAACATACTTCTAGACGAGCATTTGGAACCCCATTTTGGTGACTTTAGTTTGTCCCGGATCATAAGCAACAATCACTGCACCCAGAGCTCCTTGGTGTTTACTTTTACTATTGGTTATATTGCTCCCGGTACAGATCAACCAAATAGGGATTTTCTCAGCAATTTATAGGATATAACAGATTTCAGTTATTTATTTATCTACAACAGAATATATTACATCTGATTTTAATAAAAGCAAAATTTCTGAAATCTCTGAACCCTTTTCCAAAAAAAAATCGCTTTTAGTCTAGGGTTTAACCACTTTTCAATTTTCAACATTCGATCATTTCTAGCATGTTTTATCTGCTAACATTTGGTGTTCTGGCATATTAGAGAGAGCTTATGAGGCCACAAAGACTTCACCCAGAGAGAGCTTATGAGGCCACAAAGACTTCACCAAAAGCTGATGTATTCAGTTACAGGATATTATTGTTGGAGCTTATCACCAGATTAAAGCCAACCAACTCAACGTTAATTGAGATGTGTGTTACAATTTCACAGTGGGCGAGGAGCGCGTTTGGAGAAAATAATTGCATGGATTTCATCGATGGTTGCTTGAAAAATGATTTAGAATTTCATGGTGAAATCCAGAGCGCTATAAGAATCAGAATTCAATGTACACACGAGATTCCAGAGATGAGGCCGACAATGAATGATGTGGTTAAAATCTTGGAACCGATAATCATTCATGATGATAGGTAGAGTAGCATTCTTATTATTGTACATGAAAATTATTGTATTATTGTGCATGAGGAAGAAAGAGGTGTATTTCTTTGCATACCTTTGTTTAGCTTGATTGCACTTACTTGCTTATTCATTTGTGTCCAGCGCGGTGAAGAGATGATCCTTACTCGCTTATTCCTTTGTGCAGGGTGGTGAGGAGAGGGTGAGGCATTGAGCATGTGGCCAAGCGGTGAACACGTAGCCAGGGATAAGGCCAAGGCCAAGGCCAAGGCCAAGGCCAAGTGTCCTGGAAAGGGATAAAGCCAAGTGCCTTGGTACGACAAAAGTAACATGTATATATATTTTTAATTAATTTTTAATTGGTACAAAGTCAAATCACAATGCTCTTAACCAATCAGAAATTAAGTGAAATTATAAAATTACGAAAATAATTTAGTTTGTATTAAAAATTGGAAATTGAAAAAGAAATAAAACAAAGTTGTCCTGAAAAAAAGGTTATCCAGTGCAACTTGCTCCAAAATGCACCTATTAATGCAACAAAACTTACCATGTAATACTTCGTCAATGATTGTTGCTGCACTACATTTCAAAAGTTAAAAATTGAGGACTTAAACTAATACGTGAACAAATCTATTTCAGTTAAAATAAAAAATAAAAAAATTCAGTTATTTCAGTTAATGGATAAATAAGTGAACAAATCTATTTCTTCTTTTATGATAAATAAAAAATTTCAGTTATTTCAGTTAATGGATAAAATTTTACTCTAGTTAATAAATCTGAGGTTACTTTAACAAACAAAAATTAGAGTTGAACTTCCTTTACCAAAAAAATATCTCATCTTACACCAGAGTGTCGACTTCTTAACTCACATATTCGGTTAGTAAGTGACGGAAACGGAAATCTTGTGTCAAAATTGCATACATATGATGTTTGCGATTACCATTTTTCTCCTATGATGTTCCCGGTAACCGTGTAATTTTAATCCAGAAGATAAGGATTATATGTGTTTAAGATTAAAAAAGCTCCAAATTTATACATCTTACAATCGGTTACTGAATGCTTTTGTTGCGTTTTTATTTACTGCATAGAGAATCCAAACCAAACCATTGTTGCTTGTAGATCAAGATATTACGAGACGATATCAACTCTTGTAGAACATCATAGTTTTTCGTACAAATATGACCAAATTGATGGCGAAATCCTTAGACGAAAAGAAAACTGCACGAT
>SNQJ01S0013905.1:88889-107506 GCA_010110895.2 Picea sitchensis
ATTTCAAGGATATATTGACTTTCATAATATATATATATATATATATATATATATATATATATATATATAGTAAATTTCCAAAAAATATAGTATACTAGAAGAATGGGTTCTCTACAATTATACAAGTTTACATCGTTTAGGTACTCAACACATGCACGAACAAAGACATATACCTTATATTTTGCTAGAAAAATAGCATACCACTATTAGAAAAAAATCAAATTTCACATAGTTATTCACAATTTCTAAAACTAAAAGTTGTATATTGAGAAAGCTAAATCAATTTCCTATGTTTCATCTTCTTATGCCATATTCAAATTCATTGTAAAAGTACCTTCAATAATCCCTCCAAGTTACCATATTATTGTGTTTCCATGTTTGCATTGCCACTAACATGTCATGAGAGGCCAACATTGGCTTTCACTCACCGTTTATATGGTCTCTTCCATTTTTTAAAGAGAAAATAAAGTCAGGGTTGTTTAACTATGAAAGGATGAAGAGCTGCAGAACATTTTTCCTACACGAATCCATGAGAGAAGAATGTATATAGAAACTTAGAACATAATAGTTGCAATAAATGAAATAAACAACATTTAGCATTAACAACATGATTTCCTAGGAAAAATCCTTCCACTAGGAGAAAAAAACCACACCCTAAAGCATATTCAATGTATTATTCAACAACTAAATGGTTACAATGATTTATAAGTGAGCTTCACACTTACACTATGTACTAGAAAATTCCTATATGGGGAAATAACCAACTCTTGAGGTCCATACCATGAGACATCTTACAATGGATTATTTTAATCCATTAAATAAGATTCATCATATGAAATACCTTGGAAAATTATCATGGGTTACCCAATACCATCGACCCATAATCAATGAACTGTAAACCCATTATTCATTGTATCAAATTTATCCTAACTAATTTATGACCAAGTTGGGACTAACCTAACATTCCCCCCTTTAAACTTGACTTGTGATAAACACCTACTCCCTTCAAAGTTTATTAATTGGGTTTCCAAGAATAAAACATATCCCTTGCCACCTAGGTTTACATCTAGACTTTACACCGATGAATCATCAAACCATGGGTATGCATACCTAAATAGGTATTATAGTTGTATGCCCATTTAAATATATGATAAAATCCAACCCCATAAACATACTTACACTTGTATGCACGAGCATGTTATGCTATGAAACATCAACTTGTTTGATTTTCACCTATCCCTCTTACTCCAAATACAATTACATAGACCAAGTACTTATCTTACCACTGCATGCCTTAGAAAATGATGCAAAAAGAAACTAACTGCTTCTTTACATGCATCCCTCTCTGCTCCAAATATAATATGCCAAATCAAACACTTCTTACGTGAATACTTCTTCATCGATTATCTTCTGTATACTTCCACCAATACTTCATATCAATTCTTTCCATGTATTTCCATGTCCTTTTTACCATAGTTCATATATACCATAGTTCCTATAGTTCATATACCCATGAACCAATGCCCCATTTTCCTCATCTTGTATCTTCAATGCTCAATCAACCTACCAACTTTATATGTATCTTAAAGAATATACCTCCAAAGTTTAATATAAAAGCATTACCAAGGTTTTATTTCAAGTCAAAACCTCGCTAGCACAAAATGCATTATACATACATTACATTATACAAGAATATCAGAGGCATATGAATAAGGTGTTTCATGCATACTCTACATAGTAAATATGCACATATGTATCAAATGATAAGATGCACAAATGGTTTAATGCACGAGGACAGTAAATATGCACACATGTATCCTCTATGATATACTCCAAGTAGGGCCAACATATCTGAATTCCTTTGTCCAAATAAACTCTAGATCCTCTATGATATATTCCAAGTAGGGCCAGCATATCTGACCCGATATGAGCGAAAACACAAAGGTCTGGGATTATTCTCATGGTCACACCTCTAGATTTGAGGTAGTTGGATTTCACAAACAACTCTAGATCCAATCCATATGTCTTCTATTATTTCCCTACATACCAAAGACATCGAGTTGATACCTTGATCGCCAACATCAATACCACCTCCTTCTATCATGCATGCATTTCACTCCTCCAACAATAAGTGTTGCCCACTTGGCTATAGACATAGTTGAAGCTCATAAGAGCACATTCTCCAAGATATCCACGTTGACCAAGATATACCTTTTGGTTTCTCCACCAAGTGGTATTTCACCACAACTTGGTGAGCACCTATTCTTACATGCTACGAAGAACAAATCCACGATGATTTCCAGTGGATTAAAAATGCTAGCAGTGATGCACATCAATGTATAAGAAGGTTTCACGTACTCCACTTTTGCATATTTGATTCCTCATCTCTAGGCATCAGAACCAATGTGTCCACTATACTTGCAATGCCACATAACTTCAAAAAGGACTAGTCGCTTAAACTTGAACACAACTACACATAGCACTTCCAAATACACTCAAAGGGAGAAATCTCACACAATTGAATGATATGATTTTCTCTTCTTCTACAATACAAATACACATGAGTGATTATTTATCTGCACTCTAAATTAGCCAATCTTCAGGTTGATCTTTAGCCTGTTGGAAATTTATCATCAAATGGGAATTTTTCACATGCCATCATTTGCAGCTCAATTTCATCCATTAATCAACAAATATGCAACACCCAATGATTATTCTGGTCTTGTCTTCAAAAGAGTACTATGATTCACAATTGTAGGCGCAACAACGTCTCTACTTATCAAGCAGGGACTCTAATCAAATGGTTATCCCAATCTTCTTTACTTCAATTACCAAGGGAATGAGTTATTCGACAACAAATCCATCAACTTAAGACATACATGTTTTAAATCTAACAAATTTGTCAAATCTTTATCGCATTTAAGTAGGTCTAGGCATCCAAGTGGTAGATCTATTTATTTACTCACAAATCTATGTTTCTCCGTTCATGTTTATGTTCCACAAAAAATCAAATGCTTAAGTTTTATTTATTTTTTATTAGTCTTGTCGTGTTTTCCATTTTCTTGCAATATTATTTTTTGATTCTTCACAAGCTCCCTCTCAAACCAAGATTAGATAAAAAAAAACTTGTCTCTAATACTTTGGATCCAAGGTGATGAGGGTTTGATACCAAATGAAAAAAACCCCAGGTGCAAAATATGCTTCTCACACTAATGCATGAGTAAATACCTAAAATGAACCTAATACATAGGTTCATACACCGTGCACTATAAACTCATCATTCAGTGTATCAAAGTTATCTTAACTACTTTAAGATCTAGTCAAGATTAACCCAACAAATTACACTAAGTTTTTGGAATTAACACAACCATGTCATTAAAGATTGATTTTTGGGGAAATAGAATGGAAAAAGATTCAACCCATACATCATCCCGTAGAAAGCATTCACTTCACACGTCCAACATCTCATGCTGTGCACAAAACGACGTGAAAAATAGACTTGACAAAAGTGCAAGGACTAATCCACGTTAAAATAAAATAAAATAAAAGCCTGTAAGGACTAACCAACTTTAAAATTAAATAACGCAATCAATATGAAGCTTAGACAAGCGGCACAACATTTCAAAAGTTAAAAAATTGAGGATTTAAGCTAATAAGTGAACAAATCTATTTCAGTTAAAATAAAAAAATTCAGTTATTTCAGTTGGTTAAATAAGTGAACAAATCTATTTCTTCTTTTATGATAAATAAAAAAATTCAGTTATTTCAGTTAATGGATAAAATTTTACTCTAGTTAATAAAATCCGAGGTTACTTTAACAAACAAAAATTAGAGTTGAACTTCCTTTACCAAAAAAATATCTCATCTTACACGTGTCGACTTGTTAACTCACATATTTGTTAACAGGCGACGTTAACGGAAATCTTGGGTCAAAGTTGCATACATATGATGTTTGCGATTACCATTTTTCTCCTATTATGTTCCCAGTAACCGTGTAATTTTCATCCAGAAGATAAGGATGTATGTGTTTAAGATAAAAAAGCTCCAAATTTATACATTTTACAATCGGTTACTGAATGCTTTTGTTGCTTTTTTATTTACTGCACAGAGAATCCAAACCAAACCATTGTTGCTTGTAGATCAAGATATTACGAGACGATATCAACTCTTGAAGAACAACATTTCTGTTGCTATAGGTTTTCGTACAAATAGGACCAAATTGATGGCGAAGTCCTTAGACGAAAAGAAAACTGCACGATACTCTGGAACTATACACGCCGATCTTTCTTTGTAGTATTCGTCGGCCATTAGAGGGACGATCAGCAAAACAGGCCATAACTGAAACTGGAAACGAAGACTAGCCGGTGCGAGCCTCAGGAGACATCTTGGCCTCTGGTCATGTGGCAGAGCCTGCTGGGTCGGGGCTGGAAAGACGTTCTCCTTCGCATTTGATGCCTGGAGGGCCGTATGAGAGCCGTGAGGGCTCTTCTCACCCATTCTCCTTCCACACCGCCGATTCTTACAAGCGAATTCGACATGGCAGATCTGCTCGCGTTTAGCTGAGAATGCGTAGTAGAAGGGGAATTATTAGTATTTCTATGAAGACTGCAACGGAACGATCCTGGATGATTCGTGGGTGAACACATGCAAGTCTTCCTAGGTGGAGGAAAGAGAATGGGCTTCATGGCGGCACCGCCTTTCGGTGAATTTGGACGGCCTGCGGATCGAACCTGGGATGCGGATTTGCCGAGGGAGAAATTGATAGAAGACGAAGCCACGGCAGAGGTAGAAGAAGAATAAGAAGAGCCGCCGCTAAAGCTTGCACTAGTATGCGTAAGCGTTCTGTGAACAGCGAAGTTCAAAGCGGAGGAGGAAGTGGAGTTAAAATGGCGTGTTGGAGAGTGGGATGTGGGAAGGGCAAGGGTGAGGGGCAGCACAGGGGCGCTGATAGATCCTCTTTTTGCCTCCATTTTTCTCAGAGAGAGGGTTTGCTAGCGAGCTGGGCAAACCGAGTAGACCTGACACCCTTGATTTATACAATACAGTTCACCAACTTTGTCACTTTTAGGCCAAAATGTTTTACCCCACCTCGAGATCCACAATATTTCTCTGGCTGTGGAAATAATGGGCAAGAATATGACGTTAAAAAGGGGAAAGTGGCCTCGACATGTTCGGAAAAGCCGCCCCTAGTTTCTGGGCTNGTCACTTTTAGGCCAAAATGTTTTACCCCACCTCGAGATCCACAATATTTCTCTGGCTGTGGAAATAATGGGCAAGAATATGACGTTAAAAAGGGGAAAGTGGCCTCGACATGTTCGGAAAAGCCGCCCCTAGTTTCTGGGCTCCAATTCCATATTATAATTGATTGAAAAAAAAGATATTCCAGAGGATGGTAGTTGTCGCAATACCAAGTGTTATGATATGCGTAAGATGTCTCAACAACACTCTTGTAACAACTTCGACAAACTGTCGACATGCTGCTTGCTATGTCTTTTCCTTCGTGTAAAGAATGACGAAAGAATAAAGTAAAATGACACCTTTCTCCCTATTTAGTTGAAAGGACCCCACATCACACCTGCCAACAATTTGCCTAAGTGGCTGCAATGTGCTTATTGCGGATGATTCAGTGAGTGGCTTCCATTTCCGATGAGACTTGGTTTTGCATTATTAGTCCGTGCCCTTTGGGCTATAGAGATTATAGTAATCGGTTTTTTATCGTTTTATTAATATTGCACGCAAATCAATGATTTTGCCATTGTTTTAATCATAAGTTCTAAGAAAAATAATAATTTTTGGAAATTACATTTTATTTATTGTTTTATTAATATTGCACTTAAGATAATGGTTTTTTTATTGTTTTATTAATATTGTAAGCAAATCAGTGATTTTGTTATTGTTTTAATCTTAAGTTCTAGGAAAAATAATAATTTATTGAAATTGTATTTTATTTATTGTTTTATTAATATTGTACTTAAACCAATAATTTAGCTTAAATCAATGATTTAGTTATTGTTTTAATTTAAGTTTCCCAAAAATCATAAATTTTTTAAGGTTCATTTATTTTTTATTCAAGATTTAAAGATTTAAAGTTTGAGGTATTATTTGACTTTATTTTTTATTCAAGGTTTTAAAGTTTGAGGTATTATTTGACTTTATTTTTTATTCAAGGTTTAAAGTTTGAGGTATTATTTGACCTCATATATAGGTAGACTTAGGTATTATTTAATCTCATATATATATATATATGTAGACTTACATAATTTAAGGTAGACTTACATAATTTAAGATAAGTATTTATGCATAATTCACATAATTTAGAGAGTTTAGAGCTATAGGGATTAATGTTAGATCTCATTTCTAACATTTCTTATCTAACATTAATCTCTAGTATTAAATGTTTAGGCTTTTTCAATGTTTATTGTTTTTTATAATGCATTGTTTTATTGTTCCACCAATGACAGAGTGGTCAATCTCAAACACCATGATCCATGACAGTGCAATAGTTCAAGCATCAGGCTCTTCTCTTTTTCTCTTTGTTGTGAAGTCTACTCCAATTGTGAGGTTGATTCAATTCATTCCCATCTCCTTAGTAGCACACTACATAGGGAAGACATTCTCTCATATTAATAATTAATAATTAATAAAAATAAAAATAAATAGTTATTAGAATTATTAGAGACCCATCCTTTCATAGATGGTCACCATATGTTCCTTTAGGTTCTCTATATATTTGGCAAGTTTGTTATTACAATCTCATATATAAAATAGAATATCATATCATCTCATATACAACATAGAAAAAAATGTTGGGAGTGTTAAATTTATGGGGTTGTTACGTGCATATTTACTTCTACCTATATTTATGCAAAGTTACCTATATTTATGAAAAGTATGGAGGAAAAATTTAACAAAGTTAAATACTATGTGGATGGATTATATATTAATCTTTAGGTAGTTACCTGAGGTATTATCCAACTATTTATAAGAAATAAAATAAAATTAAATTTCCAACTATTTATAAGAAAGAAAAATTAATTTAATTTTCAAAAAGAAGTATCTCTTTGGATCAATTTAATATTACTATAAATAGACACATGAAAGACAAAACAACACACACACATATTTTTTTCTCTCTCACAAGTGGGAATTGATCTAAGTAAGAGACTGAAGTTTCTAAGTAGTTGAAATTTTCTGAGTGTAATTACTTGTGATGTTCTAGAGTTTACTAAAGTAATATTGTATATCGTTTGCAAGGTCATTATATATAGTTGTGCACATCCATGTAATGAAGAAGAAGAGGAGGTCATCACATGTAGAGGGAGTAGATGTGATCCATAATCAGATCTAGGAGCTTGATGGGGCTTAGAAAGGCCTAAAAATTAAAGTTCTCAGAATGACTTCAAAATAGACGTGTGCGTAGGCCTCATTGATATGAACCCAACACAACTTGAACAAGCTCAAATGGACACCATATGCTCCTGATATCGTGTTTTGTTAGTTTTGCCAAACATGCAAAAAAAATGTTGACTGTACAGTTCGTACAATGCCATGTGGTAGCTAACTATACAGGTCATACGGTCGTACAACTGACGTGACAACATAGTTGGCAAAGACATGGCATCTTCTAGAGGTGACACGTGGCAGGGTGACTAGGAATACAGACACGTGACGTGGACAGGTACAAGGGTCCAATCAGCGAGTGACACATGTCACCCTTGCAGTGGTGACAAATGGAACGAATGATGTGGTAGACCCGTACGATCCGTACAACATGTGGTAGTGGTCGGTGACAGGGCAGATGATGTGGCAACTTGGCATCCAGTTGGACGAGTGATGCGGTGCCACATGGCCTAGACATGGGCTGCCATGTGGCACACATTGGTTGGCTCGTTGTTCCTTTGTAAAAATTTGTGGAGTTTGTCAAATTCAAACCCCAAACCTCTTCACCGGGCAGTGCCTTGGCAAGGTCGGACTATCCATTCCACTCACCGTTTAGTTCTTAACCATATGTCTATTCATTTATATTTAAATTTAAATAAAGTGCATTTTGGACAGGGGAAAGAGCTGGGGCTTAGCCCTAGCCCCCGGTTGTATACCTCCACATAACCATGACAGGATTATTTTGGGCGCGGTGGTAATATATATATGCCATCCCCCGGTTTGGGCACACACGATGCGACCAATGTCATGGTTCTATACCATACACCAACCAGCCACGGTCGTGTCACTCCATATGACTCGAGGTTCAAAGTGGATAGTGAGGGAATTACACTTAGCACAAGTTTAAAGCGTTAGTTCCGATCGATCGGGCTAGCCCACTGACAAGGGACTACAACACATGTGCTAAAAGGGATAGAGAAGGGTGCGCAATGGGCTAGGTCGAAGACACATGGCCCTGTAATATGACCCATAGCCAAACAGTTGAGGGGGCCAGCGCATTTCCGCCAGCGCTTGGCCATATGGCGGATTTTCATATGACTAGGGGCCAACCAGTTAGGGGTTGCGCCCAGATTATGTGCAGAAAGTGGTTATTTAACCATATTATAGTGATTTTTAATGGTTTTTTAGACATACTGAGGGGATTTAATCCATTTTGGGGGGATATTGGGCCCTTTTTGAGGCTAGATCTTGGGGGAAGTTGGGAGATGGTTACCAACTTCAGATATATATAAACCAAGACTTCTTGAGGCCATGGGAGGAGATTCACAGTAGGTTTATGCTGAAGATTTTCCAAGCCAAAGCCATTTTTATGAAGGGAATCTGTTGAGGAACACACCTTTGCCGACCATTTCTGGGAGCTCTGGTCATCCATTTTGAGTGTTGTTTCTTTTGTTGGGTTCTTGATATCTGGAAGAACAAGACCAGATTATTTTTGTAACCTTTTGGCACTATTGTGATGTACTTATTGATCTTTGAACAAAAATAAGAAAACCTCATCCACTGAGACAAAGGCTCGAAGACATAGGCGAGATTTCCGAACTCCGTTATCACATTGGTGTTATGGTTTGTTGTTGTTTTATGCTCCATTTCAGTTCTGTACATGTTTATATGGCTGTGATAACTTCTCATATCTTCTTCCTCTTTCTTTAAGCTTCCTAATTGGTTAATAAATATATGCATAGTAACTCAACCATAGTCATTTAAAAGATCTTTTTGGATCAAGTGGTATCAAAGCTAGTTGACATTTGGATTTGAGTTTTGCATGTTAACCAGGGAAATGATACATCGTGGTGAAGGAAATCTTGTTGAAGAGAATCCATTAAGTGGATTGAGAAAGAGAGCTTCTCACAGCAAGACGATGGCATCAGAAGAGGGACTTTCTCAAGATGAGAAAGAGTTTCGAAAAACTTTCTTCGCCATGTCAGAGATGATGAATGTTTTGTACGCGGATTACTTAGAACAGAAAAGACCAGTTTTGAGTGAATCTTCAAAGGGAAAAAGTGAAGAGGGAGAGGATCATCCTCAAATTCCTCCTTCACCTCCATCATCACCTCCTTCTTCTCCTTCTTCTTCAAGTTCAAGTTCTAAATCCAATGCAAAGAAACATGTTCATAAACATAAGAATGGAATACCATTGTTAAAACTTGGTGTTAAATTCGATTTGCCCATATATGATGGTGAATTTAATGTAGAGAGACTTGACAATTGGGTCATACAGATGGAGGTCTACTGCAGTGTGCAATAGATCAAGGATGAGGCCACACAAATCAAGTTGGCATCATTGAGACTTGCAAACAAAACACTCATCTGGTGGAAAAGTAAGTTGCTAAACGAAGCGAAACAAGTGGGTAATGTGTTTCCATCATGGCAAAGTTTCATTTATGCACTCAGAAAGCAATTCTATCCTTTGGGTTATAAAGAAAAAACATTAATTGAATGGAAAGCTTTAAAACTAAGAAAAGGACAAACAATGAAAGAGTATACAGATGGCTTTCGAAAAATGGCATTGATGTTAGATGTCCCTTTACATACCCAAGAAATCCTTATGAAGTATATAGGAGGTTTACCTTCACATGAAACATTATATTCATGTTTGGACCAACTAATATTGATGAAGTTTCTGTTCAAGCGACATACATTGAAGCAGGGAAAATAGGCGTTGGAGTATCCTAGGAATCGTCTTCAAGGAAAGAGGACAAAAAAAAGTGTTATGGCAAGAAGTCAAATGTAGTGACAAGAAAGGAAGAGAGGCCCTCTTGCAAGCATTACAAGAAAGAGGGACATGATGAGGACCGTTGTTGCCATTTGCATCTCGAGAAGAGGTCAAAGTGGTTCAAGGAAAAGAAGGGGAGGCAAACAATTGCAGCGACAACAGACTTGGGATCAGATTCAAGTGTTGAATCAAAGGTTTCATTGGTTGGTATGACAAGTAAAATTGGTAAAGGAATTGATTGTAGAAGTAACTTGTTTTACATCAGGGTCATCATGCAACACACTATGGTTGATACAATAATCGATAGTGGATCTCAATCTAACCTAATTTCCGAATAATTGGTTAAGCAATTGGGATTAAAAATACAAGTACATCATAAGTCATACACACTTAAATGGATAAACAACCATCATCAAATTCACATAACAAAGTAGTGCACATTAAAATTTTCTATTTCATCTAAGTATGTGGACGAGGTAACATGTGATGTACTGCCACTAAGTGAATGTGGAATGGTCTTAGGTAGTCCATACTTGTTTGATCATAAAGAAATTTTCTATAGGACAAAGAATCAATATCAATTAACCAAAGAAGGTCAATATTATGTGGTTCATGCTCATCATGTTAAGGAAAATAAAACTCTTCAAACAATGGAACAATTAAAGAAGGTAGTTCAAGAAAGCAACAAACCAATAATTGTTTCAAATGAAGTAATATATCTTAAGCAAGAACAAGAGATGATTGTTGAATGGAAAATCAATCACAGTTTGCTTCAAGATAAGCTCATGTAGTACAAATATTACAAGAATATTAGTTCATTTGTAGTCATGTTTTTTATGCTATCATTAGTAATGTTGTCTACATGAATTATAGTGGCTTCAGTCAAATGTGATAGGGTTCAAATGGATAACAATATGTTTTCAGTTGTCATGATTGTGTTACAGTTGATCTTAATGAGACAGGTGCACAAGACACAGTTCAGAGACAGAGGACAAGACGAGTGGCCTATCCCGAGTTTGTTTACTGGTCAGTAACCTTTTGGGGACCAAAAGGTCCTTTTAGTGGGGAGGTGTGATCCAGAATCAGATCCAGGAGCTTGATGGGGCTTAGAAAGGCCTAAAAATAAAATTTCTCGGAATGGATTCAAAAAAAATAATGCATAGGACTCGTCAATACAAACCCAATGCAACTTGAATGGGCTCAAACAGATGTCGTATGCTCCTGATATCATGTTTTGTTCATTTTGCCAAACAGGCAAAAAAATGTTGACTGTACAGTCCATACAGTGCCACGTGGAACCTGACTGTACATGTCGTACGACTATAAAAATGATGTGGCAGCATAGTTGGCGTAGATGTAGCAGATTCTGTATAGTTGATGTGGAAGATTCTGAAGGTGATATGTGGCAGGGTGACTGGGCATACAAACAGGTGACGTGGACAGATACAGGGGTCCAATCAGTGAGTGACACATGTCACCCTTGCAGTGGTGACATGTGGCACAGATGATGTGGAAGAACCGTATGATCCCTATGACACATGGCAGTGGCCGATGACAGGGTAGATGATGTGGCAAGTTGGCATCCAATTGGACGAGTGATGTGGTGCCACGTGGCCCAGACATGGGCTACCACGTGGCACCCATTGGTTGGCTCATTGTTCCTTTGCAAAAATTTGTGGACTTCGTCGGTATCGAACCCCAGACCTCTTCACCGGGCAGTGTCTTGGCGGGGTCGGACTAGCCATTTTGCCCATTGTTTATTTCTTAACCATATGTCTATTCATTTATATTTAAATTTATATAAAGTGCAGTTTGGACAGGGGGAAGGGTTGGGGCCTAACCCCATCCCCTGGTCGTAGACCTCCACATAACCATGGCGAGAGTACTTTGGGCGGGGTGGTAATATTTATATGCCAGCCCCCAGTTTGGGCACACACCATGCGACCAATGTCACGATTCTATACCATACACCCACCATCCATAGTCGCATCACTCCATATGACTTGGGGTTCAAAGCGGATAGCGCGGGCATTACACTTAGCATGAGTTTAAAGCGTTAGCCCTGGTTGATCGAACTAGCTCGCTAACCAGGGGCTACAACACAGGTGCTAAAAGGGATAAAGGAGCGCGTACAATGGGCTAGGTTGTGGACACATGGCCTTGTAATATGAACCAGAGCCAAACAGTTGAGGGGGGCCAGTGCATTTCCGCCAGCACTTGGCCACATGCCGGATTTCCATATGATCAGGGGCCATCCATTTAGGGGCTTTGCTCAAATTATGTGCAGAAAGTGGTTATTTAACCATATTATAGTGATATTTAATGGAGTTTTAGCCAGATTGAGGGGATTTAATCCATTTTTGGGGGATATTGGGCCCTTTTTTAGGCCAGATCTTGGGGGGAAGTTGGGAAATGGTTACCAACTTCATATCTATATAAACCAGGCCTTCTTGAGGCCATCAAAGGAGATTTAGAGTAGGTTTATGCTGAAGATTTTCCAAGACAAAGCCATTTTTATGCAGGGAAGTTGTTGAGGAGTGCACCTTTTGCGAGCTATTTCTGGGAGCTCTGGTCATCATTTTGAGTGTCGTTTCTTCTGTTGGGTTCTTGATATCTGGAAGAACAAGACCAGATTATTTTTGTAACCTTTTGGCATTGTTGTGATGTACTTATTGATCTTTGAACAGAAATAAGAAAAACTCACCCACTGAGACAAAGGCTCGGAGATGTAGGCGAGATTCCCGAACTCCGTTATCACATTGGTGTTATGGTTTTTTGTTGTTTTATGCTTCATTTCAGTTTTGTACATGTTTATATGGTTGTGATATCTTCTCATATCTTCTTTCTCTTTATTTAAGCTTCCTAATTGGTTAATAAATACATGCATAATAACTCAACCATAGTCGTTTAAAAAATCTTTTCGGATCAAGATGACTCTGAAGACTATATAGCCTCAGAGGGAGTCAAACTTTAGAGGGAGCATGCAAAATCAGAGTGGGCCTGATCTAATATAGAGTCAGTTTCTTAGACACTTTCATTCAAAAATGATTCCTTCTTATATTCATATTCAGATGAGAGAGACATCCTCTAGGACTGACAGACCTTAAGGAGATATGAGACCTCCTGGAGAGGATTCCCTTGTTTCAGTGAAGGAATCCAGTTAGAAGGACTGGGATATAAGCCAGTATTGTAAGCCATGAAACAATGTGGCTTCAGAAGTTTCTTTCAGGACTTCATTTGAGACATGATGCAGAAGGGAGTTGTGAAGCTCCAATACACATCCACATATGAGTATCATTGGGTAGACATTCTCCCAAAGTGGTCATGATGATTTTACTGAGGAGAATGATACATTCACTCATAGGATTAGCCATGTTTATTTGGCTAGTGTTGAATCGACTAGGGCGTTGATGTTCTACAACTATTAGCATTGGGCATACATCCTCCCACAGTGGTCATGTTGGCTTGGTTGAGGAGAATGATACATTCACTCACACTATTTGACATGTTGACTTGACTAGTGATGAGTGGCCTAGGCATAGTCTTAGAGACTCAAGGTGCTATCACATGCTTACTCCAGGTTGGAGGGATCTATGTTGATCAGAAGTGCATTTGAGGAGAAGTATACATCAACTCGGTGCATGCCAAAGATGATTACATCAACAAAGGCTCATTGACAAGTGTAAGACGGAGTTGGATTCAGAGTTCAAAATCAAGAATCTTGATGTGATGCAAAATGCCCCCCTAGATGAGAAGGAGTGTTGATGTTAGAAGCATCGGGATGACATTCTCCAGAGTGGTCATGCTAATTTGACTAAGGAGAATGGCCCAGGTGTAGTCTTATGGACTCGAGGTGCTTGAGGTGCATAATTTTTTCCTCATTGAGAGGGAGTGTTGATGTTTGGACAACATTAGGAAGACATTCTCCGAGATTAATAATAATAACAATAACAATAACAATAATAATAATAAATAGTTATTATAATTATTAGAGGTGTATCCTTTCATGGATGGTCACCATATGTACCTTTAGGTTCTCTATATATTTTCACATTCAGATCATTGTAATGAAACATCAATCATATCATTTCATATACAATATTATCTCATATAATATCTTGTATAGAAATTCAACACAAACTCATACTAAACGATACAAATACATCAAGGATAACAACAACACTCTGGAACAAAGACAGAGAGAGACAGATTAGGCCAATGAACCACTGATCAAGAGGAAATGATTGAAGATTTATAGTAAGGTCTACAATTTTTTGTTGACATTTCCTTTACAAGCTTATCGTATTAGCTAATATTAAAGAAAAAAAATATGAGATTTGAACTAGGGAACAATGGGAAGCAAAATGAGAGTACCCAATTTGAATCACTAATTTGAATGGTATAATTGAGATCCTCATCTACGATATATTGAAAGAAGGCATAACTTGGAATGTCATAGGAGTGAAAGATGCCAAGCTTCTTCTTCTCTTGCACCGCTTGCACTAAAAGTTGTGTGTCCTTCCTACGTTTGCTTGGGGACCAATTCATTATTCACTAATTGACTCGATGTGGTTCTTAAAATTGTCATGATTTTCTTACCATTCATCCATTGACTTATAGCATGATGTTGGCCCTTCTTTACTCCTGATTCCTATCATGATCACACACTTGGTACCCCTTTCCTGAAGCTTTTGCTAAGTTCCTTCAACATAAGCCGGTTGGGTGGGAAATAATATTTTGTGATGACCGACCAACACCATCTCTTCTTTACCTAAATGGTTATGAAGGCCAGCTTAGTGTGAATCAATAAGTAGAGGTAGGAAGGTAAGGATGATTTCCCAATTGTTTATTTCGTGTGACAATTTTATTATCCTATGGAACTCAAATGCTGAAGGAATTTTGATTCGAAAGTCCCCTGCATTATCCCTATAGAGAGTTGATGTGTAAGATAGCCATGTTAGTTTTCTTCGCCTATGGAACTTGAATATTATGCACCACTGAAAGTGTTTTGATTTGAATCTACATTGCATCAACCATACAGAGATATGTTATCAAAGACATCCATGATGAGAGAACATACAGAGAGCCACTATGAAAGGAAACCATGAAAAAGATTTTAATGAACATGGCTTCTTCACAACTTGGAATCCAAGAAAAATTTCAAAGAATTTTGTGGAATTCACGACATATTTTCAAACAAATGAAATGTTGGAAAATTTGAATGGACACTTGAGTACACATGGAAGATGTGAATGGAGTAAGAAGCCACAAAGTGGATACTATCAAATTCCTGGACTAGAAACTTGTGCTAACATTTGCAAGTGGAAAGCTTCATCATATTCATCGAAACCCATGCCATTCTCTGCAAGTGGTAAGCTTCATCATGTTCAATATGGATTGTATTAATTGTATGGAAGACACTTCCATCAATTATCAAATGAAACGTTTTGTTTAAAAAAATAGGCAATAAAATTTGGCTGAAATACATGCATGCTCAAAATGTTATACAAGTTAAAACCCATAACTTAAATATTGGTAAAGGAATCATAAATATGGTTGAGACTCATAATGAACCATAGATTGAATCTTCATTAAGGAATAATAATACTATCTTACATATATTTCCCAATCTACCAACTTTATGTATTTATTGTCATATGTGGCAATACACCCTAGCAATCAAATATTTTTAACATAAACCATATCGCTGAAGTAGGAAACATTGCAGGGAAGTATGACACTTTGAAGGGATATCATCAAGATTCATATGAATATCGTACATTATAATCAACAGGGTGGAGCACCTTCTAGTTTCAAACTTGAATGAGCTATCCATTCATTCCCATCACACCCAATAACCTGCATATTTTCTTGTAATCCATGGATGGTATTTCTTAGATGGTATTTCATGTAACTTAGGTCATTTGGGGTGGCTCCATTATTTTGATCAAGTCATTGGGTCCAATACTAGAATGGGAATAGACTAGTTCAGTATCAATGCTTCCATTCTCCTGTTTTTGTATGTTTTTAGCTAGACCAACATGTACTGTTATGATATTTAGACACTTAGGAGTTAGTTAAGATCTACTTGTTCTATTGTGTCATTAGGTAAAAGTGTGTTTTCTATTGTGTTTCTTTAGTATGCATTAGTATGCATTTGTAGTTAGGAAATCCGACGGTCACGATATGTTCCCAACATAGAGTGATCCGATGGTTCATACTCTCCTCGATATTAACAACCATTGATATGTGGCTTAACACCCGATTGGTCCATGATCTCTATTTAAATATCATGGAGGGTCATTTGTCGATGATCTATTGTGAGAAAATCTCTTGTAAAATCTCTCTGTAATCTTTTTCTTTGCATTAATAAACCTCTCAAAGTGGCTGCATTGGATGGGGTTGTGGATGTTTCCCCGTAAGGGTTTTACCACATGAAAACATCAGTGTGTTGATGTTTGATTTGGTTATGTGAGTGGCTACTGAAGGTGTTCGTCCTCTGTTGGAATAGTTGTGTTGTTGAACATGGTATCAGAGCCTGTTTGAAGACCCGCTCCTGTTGTAGATTGAGATCGTGAAGCTGAGTTGCCTAATATCCATTTTCTGTCATTTCCGTACATTTCTAGGCTGAGAGGACTATTCCATTGCGTCTGGAGCACTCATTTCATCTAGGAACACTTTTCATTTCACTCGAAAAGGTTTCTGTTTGCCCAAGATACAACCATTACAGTCAGATATGAAGGTATAAAGCTTGAATACGTGTTTTTTTAAATTTTTGCATAGTATTTTGGTTTAATTTTGGTTTTGTTTTATTTATTTATGGGTTTCTATTCTTTTAGATCTGCGTATTCTCTTTTTCCCTCACCCTGTGTGATCTCGAAAAATCAGAAACATATAGGAAAAGGTGCATCTTTCGGGTAAGCTAACTGAGATCTAACCCTTGTTGTCATCGAGAAACAAAATTTTTTTCTTGTTTGAAAAGAGTTTTTTTTAGCATGGTCTCCAAGGTCGTCTTCAACAACAACAACAACAATAATCCTCCTTCTAAACATTACAATATGTTTTGCTATATCATTTGGTTAAAAGTTGTCGTATTAAGTAATAGGTCTTGAGTTCAAGTCTCTCTTTTGTTACCTTTTTTGAAAAAGTTCATGCTAAAATTGTAAAGTGTATTTCACTGCAAGTATAAAAGTGAATCACTATAAGTAGCTTTAATATTTTATTTTAGAGTTATTTATTTTGTATGCATCTTTTCTGTTATAAAGTAACTTCATTGTAAAAGTGATCCCCACTTCTCTTTATAAAAGTGGGTCACTTCATAAAGAAACTTACACAATCACGTGGTTATTTGGTTACCGATTGTGCCTTTTTTTAAAAAGGCATAACGCTAACATCGGAAGTTCGTTTTCAGTGCCATTTTTTTTTTAAACCGCATAAATTTTCAAGCTCTTTCCATCTAGATCATTAGTTTCAGTTTTTAAATCCACATTATTTGCATATTTAATATGGCTTCTACAAGTATTGTCTTGCTTACCAGCAACAACTACTTCTAATGGAAATCTCATATGGAATATTTATTAAGAAGTAAAGGCTTGTACCAGATTACCTTGGGAAAGGAAAAAACACCCATTGATGCTGATAAGAAAGCCAAGTGGGATAATATGAATGATGAAGCACGTGGACTAATTAGAATTTCCATCTCTCTTGATTTAAGGTACCACCTTCAAGATATTGATGACCTCAAAGAAGCTTGGAACACGATTGAATCTGTGTTTGGTAAACTCAATATTATTCGAGCACAACAGTTAGAAAATCGAATAGTAACCTTGAGTCCAAATGATTTTTCTTGCCTTGGAGACTATCTATCTAGGTTTAAAACACTCAGAATTTTATGTGAAGAATGTAAGATAAAGATGGAGGAAGAGTGTTTCATCTATATTATTCTTTCTAAGCTAGGTAGTGCATATTCTATGTTTGTATCTACCTTTTATGCCATGAGAGAGTCTCTAGGGGAAGAATCTTTTGAAAAACCCACTCTTGAGTCCTTTTGTGCTTCTTTGATTCGAAAGGAAGATAAGTTTGTACAATTTGGAGTGATCAACACTGCAGGTCTCTCCAACAAAGCCTTAGCTACCCAACAGAAATATAAACCCAAGTATCCCAAGAAGAAACATCCTTTCTACAACAACAAACAACATAAGGGTCCCAAACTTGCTGAAACAAATTCATCTCCCCCTGGTGACAAATGAACAAAATATAAAAGTAAGAATACTAACAGACATTGCAACTTTTGTGATAAAGATGGTCATGATGAGTCCAAATGTTTCAAGAAGATGGCAACTTTAGAAGTAGCGATGAAGAAGCACAACATCAGTATTGATTCTACTTCTTCTTCTCACAGACATGGGCTTTCTACTTCTGTTTTCTCCTTCAATTCAAATTATACAACTACTTCTTCTTCTGA
>SNQJ01S0013905.1:128598-155160 GCA_010110895.2 Picea sitchensis
AGTGACATCATGCTTGCATTGTAGGTGACTGGACAGCAATGGGACAATAGTTGGGTGCCACATGGCCCAATCATAGGGTGCCACGTGGCACCCCCGAAATTCCCAATGAGGGCATGTGACCAGATTTTTAAAAAAATAGAATATAGCAGACCCCGCCAAATCTGGCATAGGTCCCTCTATATCTAGCAGTTCCACCAATTATAGACCCACCTCCAAACAAAATATAACAACTATAAACATAAGTCTAAAATGGGAAGGCCCACGGGCTCGACCCCGGGACCTCCCCCTACCTACATGCCTTAACAAATGTGCGCTAACCAACTCGGGCAATGGCCCAGTTGGAACATCCACCGAGGATGTTATTTAAAAACAGTTTTTCACCAATACATGGGGAGTAGGAGCATGTCAGTCTGCCCAGGTTTGTATCGGGCATGTTTTCCAATGCAAAGTACGGAGTATTAAATGCAAGGAATTGCACGTAAATCGAGATAGAGGCCTAGAGGAGGCTTGAAGGTGCCCGTGTCCGATGGAGACAATTTGACAGTCATTTTTAGGTAGTTCGACGATGCGAATCCAATGGTGAGGTCTTTTTTTGTAGCAGAGCTTCAAATCAGCAATCTAAGTTCTAGATAATCCAATGTAAGAATGCTTTTCATTATGTTGTTTTGTCATTAAATGTTGCAACATAGCATGCTTGTTATAGGTCTGAAAGAGCATGGAGAGGTTGCAACAAGGCAGCAAGATCAGCATATTCCTTCTATATCTTATTTTCTTATCTTCTTCCACATAAAACCAATCAGTTGCATGTGGCAAAGGAATTGTGGCACTTGCATGATAAGTGGCCAACGAAACAGTTCTAAATCTCGTATTTTCGGGATTTTTGTATGGGTTACATATATGCTTGGATCTAAGCAGGAGATCTAAGGCACTCTATGGCTCCATGATGATGGGGGTCATTTTTATTCTTCCTCTTTTTATGTATTGAGCATGTGGGAATGATGTCCATGTTAACATCATGGATACCTCATGAGCATGAGAGCTTGTGAAGATTGTATACATTCCTGATAACATTTCGATCACTTGTTGTCGTCACCAAAAAGGGACTTTGGTCTTACAACTTGTAAAGGAGAGACATCATTACAGCAAGGAGAGTAAAGCGGTCAAGCTTTGGAGCATGAACCAGAGACATATCCCACATCGGGTGAACTTTGTTATCAATGGAAGTGTCATATCCATTATGTGTATTATGTTCTTATGTTGCTTTTCCATGAATTTCCACACATAGGATATTAAATGAAAACATGACATATAACACATAAGGAAAACTAAAGAGGTTTTATTCACTCTGGATTCAAGCCTATAAGACTTCAACTTTACCTTTAATTGCAAATCACTCAAGTAAAACGATCTATAGCTGACCCTTTGAAGGAGTGACATAATCAATCAATTATTGGAAACTAATCACCCCTAGGTTCAGATCAATGAAGCAACTAGGAATTACCACACAAACTTAGTGCAACTCTTCCATAGGTAGCACAAAAGAGAAATAAAAAATAGTCACCAAGAATATCCTTCCCCGAGTGGGAGGTACTCTTCAAGAGAACCAGAAACCAGAAATAGTGAAATTGTTGCAACTGCAACTGCAACTACCTAGTGCGCACTGCAGAAGGAGAATTGTGTGTATGTACAAATTAAATAACCCATACTTGTATTTATACTAATTTGTGCACCTATCTGGGGATGACTTCTTATTTTGGGTCTTCAAATTTACTTTATTATTTTTATGGACCAACTTCTCTTCTTGGAATTTATATTTCCACTTTATTATTATTTCCTGTGGGATGACATCTCTTTTGTGGTCTTCTATTTCACTTTATTCTTTTCCGAGTTGTTCTTCAACTGTTCAATGGTATTCCTTTGACTTCTTTCAATGTTATTCTTCTCTAAGAAAAGTTTTCTAGGATGGATTACCTCCTGCAACTACCAAAACATCAACACTCCCTCTTAGCTAGTGAGGTATTCTTCCATGATGTTTTTTTCTAGTAGTACAATGACTACCATGCAATCAACTAGCAGCACACAGCTACTACCATGCCATCAGTAGCTCAAATATTCTTCCATAATCTCCACGACTATGATGCAATCAATCGGTAGCACATAGCTACTCCCATGAAGTCTAGTAGTCTCCATGACTATGTAGCAATCAACTAGTAGCACACAACTACTACCATGTTGTCCAGTAGTACACAACTACTACCATAGTCTTCATGACTATGTTGTGATGTTTCTCCTTTCCTAGTAGTATTATTCACACCCATCCACTGGGAAATACTACAACCATATCCCTAGGGATATGCCATGGTCCAAGACCATGCTACAATTCTTATTCACACCTAGCCACCTCACATGGTGTAGGAAATACTTGTACCTAGATGTGCATTACTTCCTCAGTCACCTCACATCATTTATCTAGGAAACCCTTTGACAAATGGGAAAGTTGACTCAAGGAGAAACATCACACCTCCCTCTCAATGAGGGTGGACATTCTGCATCACACCAAGCTTGTCTATGAAGTACTCATACTTCACTCTATATAGAGGCTTGGTGAGAATGAATGATATCTACTCATCTGTGGATATGTACTGGAGCACCACAAATCCTCTCTGCACCATGTCTTGGATGTAATGGTATTTGATCTCTATGTTCTTTTAATTTTCATGAAATATTGGATTCTCTGAAATCTTCACACAACTTTGATTATCAAAATGTATCAAAGTTGGTTCCAACTCTAGATCAAATAAACCTGCAAGAAACTTCTAAAGCCACACTGCTTCATGGCTTGCAACACTACCTGCAATATACTCTACCTCTGTTGTAATGAGTGCCACTGACGTCTATTTTCTACTCAACCATGAGATCATACCTGATTCCAAACTAAAGAACCATGCTGATGTGTTTTTTCGTCCAGTGCACTCTCCTCCCAATCAGAGTCTGTATAACCCTACAGCTTTATCGCACCATTTGAGACATATCTAAGTCCATATCCAATCGTACCATGAAGGTACCTCAACACATGATTTGTTTCTATGTAATGTACATGTCTAGGCTCAACCATGTATTGATTCAAGATGTTCACTGCAAAGCATATGTTCGGCCTGGTTTTAACCAGGTACATCAAGGATCTGATCAACTGTCTTTACATAGTGGTATCAACCAAATATAAAGATGAATCACTCAAGAGATTCAAATTCGTAACCAGAGGTGTGTCCATGGACTTGCAATCCATCATCCCAAATCTCTGCAGGATCTCAATTGTATATTTTCCTTGGCTAAGGAAAATCTCATCTGGCCTCCACTACACCTCTAGTCCCATCAAATCCAGATCCTTCATTTTGAACTCTGAAGTGATTTCCCTCTTGCACCCATCTGTGAACTTTTCATACCCTGTAAGAAACAGGCCATCCAATATCAAGGGGAAACCATCCCCAAGCTCATCAAATAATTGTATGTTCCGGCATACCATGCCTTGGGTGCCTGCTTATGCTCGTACAAAGCTTTCTTCAATTTGTAGACATGAGACTCCTTCTCATGTATCTTGTGGCTACTCTATGTACACTTCTTATAGCTACTAGAGAAAGTGTCTTGTCATAATCTTCTCCTTCTTTATGGGAGAATCTTCTAGCAACAAATCTCACTTTGTACTTCTCTATCCTGCCATTTGCAACATACTTGATCTTGTAGATCCACTTGGAATTCACCACTGACTTCTCTCTGAAACCACTTACCACACATCATCATAACATCCTTCCACACTTGTTGCTTTGAAGCTTCCTCATAAGACTTAGTAGGCAAGGAAGTTAAAGGACTAATGAATGGTAGTCGATTGAAACTGTATAAGGACAATCGACTCACTAACTCTTAGTAGTTGCAGTGCAGCAAGCAAACATGTACATATTGTAAATAGTAGGAGTTAAAAGAAGAAAAAGGAAGAGAAAAGTAGAAAAAATGAAGAAAAAACCAAAATGAAGTAGTTAGAAGAATAAGTGATAGACATATAGTTGGGAATGACAGCACGCAGCAGACAGAAAATTGATGCGACAAAATTCAGAAGATTGCGCGCAAGGAAAATAAACACCACTCAATGAGACGAAGAATGACTGAAAAAGAAAGGATGTGTTAGAGAATTAATGACAGAGTCTATAAAAATGGAACAATCGAGAAAATGCAAAACACTTGTGATTTTTGAACGACGGAGAAAACAAAGTGCGAGTAACCGATAGTTTTTGAAGGACCTAGCCGAGATCTACAGTTGATTTTTCCTAAATTTAAGAATATGGCACCACCAAAGTTCAGACAACCAAGCAAATTCGCGTGAAGGACCCATAGTAGTAACAGACCACTAGAAGAAATGACCGGAGTGGTCGATGTGGATGATGTTCCCACCATAGATATTGAATTGATCAGTCCAACAAGGGTAGACGAAGAAAAATTAGTTGCATAAGAGATGGAAGGGGATGAGAGTGCAAGACAGCAAAAATCAGAAAGCCCTAACGTTGAGGCAAACCTCAATTCAAAATACTCTATAGGAGCATAGGAGATGGGAAAATAGAATGAGGAAGTATTGGTCAAAGATGATACAGGCCAGCAAGAAATAGAGGGCGAAGAAGAAGAAGAATTTGAGGAAGAACTTGTTGAATAAAATGCAGTGATAGTCTGAAAAAGGAAAACACCAGACACTCCAAGCATACAAACCTCAATGGAGATCATGCTATCTCACATTCCAGACATCATAGTTGTGGTTGAAGACATGCTAGTAAAAGTGGAAAGATTGAAGTATGTGGATCATGATGTAACAGACACAACAAATTTTCCTGACCTTGCATAGAAAATCTATTTAGAAAACAAGGAGGAGGCAGGACCCTCAGGAAAACCAATTTTGGAGACCGTGTAGTGGATCACAGGATTATACAATTCAGGTATTATGAACTTGTTGGAAATACCGCATTTCGGGCACAGTAAGAATGTGTGCTATTGTGTGAAACAACTATTGGCGAGGGTACATGGAGGTATCCTGCGAATGGATAGGCTGGTCCATATAGATGTATACCTCATAGAAAAAATCACAGTTTTTCCAACCAGTGGCGTAAAACCATAGGATTACTTGGAGAACAAAGCAAGGGACAAGGAGATTGTAGAAGATGTTAAAGTGCAGTTCAGGACAAACAGGGGACACATGGGCATAGTGATAAAATACATCAACAACCCCGTGACGAGGTATTCCACAAATATTATGAAATGTAAACTCTTAAGGAAGTGTAGAAAGGAAGAGACCCCGACAGGAGTCATAGAAGCAGTTGCGCAATGCACATAGGGTGTAGTATTCAATTAGGCTCCCTATTTACTGAACCAATTTTTGATAGACTGCAGGGATGCAAAGGATAATGGGACAAAATTCTATTACTCTTGGCTATTGATATCGGTAGCATTGGTACGTTGGAAGGAACCCAAATTCACAACCTTTATGTACATAAGAGGGAAATGCTTTACAGCGCGGTATACAACCTTATGGCAGGAAAAAGGCAGGAAAAAGACACTAAGAACCAACAAGTGAACTACACAGTATTTTCAATGTTCTGAGAAGATATGCAGCAGAAGATAGCTAACGTCTGGAGAATCCTGAATGAATTAGTCAAGGAAAATGAAGGAATTTCCAACTTTAAGGCTTCAAGACAACACATGTGGATTTAGGCCAGAAGAAGTGGATGGAAATGAGGTATTGCACAACATGGGAGGAAGTAGAATGGATAGTGAAGCACTGGCATGTGTAGTGGAAAGTTCCAATAACACAGAAGCAAGGGGAAAAACCTAAGGAACAAGCAAAAGCAGGTCCATCAAGGAAGACAGACAGTCCAACAGACAATACAAGGAATTTTGCATAGCACATTCAAACCTCAGGGAGTAGCACAGTGGTCAAGAAGAAAAGGAAGAAAGACATTGTATGAGGAGCAGACGTGAAAGGCGATGGAGAGAAGATAAAGGAAGATATCTCTCGTAAAAGGAGGCACAGGAGGACCAAACAGAAAAGAAGAAAACTTAGGCGCATACCTCAACCCTAACCAAGAAGAGGACTGGAACACAAGAGGGTGAAATAAGAAAGAAAATGAAGTACCACAAGAATCCTCCAGTACTCACTATCAGAGAAGACAATGCAGAATTCATCGCAAACAAAGTCCAAGATAGAGGGGAGAATGCAGTACTTGCAGTAGAAGTACAAAGAGAGGAAATTATGGAGAAGTTAGTAGAAGTGCATGACATTCTACAGAGGCTGCAAACAAATACAATGCATCATCCTACAGCACAACAAAAATAAACAACATAGGAAGCACCATGATAGAAAGAACAAGAAGAGACAGCACAAACAATAGTAAAGAGCAGTGACATGTTCAAGGTCACACACGAAATGTTGGAAGTAGATGAGAACACAACGCAGAAATAGGTTAAAGACATAGAACATATCGAGTTGGTGTTGACACACATACCCACAAAGGTGTTATATGGGTTACATGAGAGTGTGATGCAGGAGGTCCAGTCTAGAGCTAGGGCAGATGCCACCAACCTAGAGATCGACAAGGAGCTTAAGGAGATAATGCAGGTAACTTGTGAGCAAATAAAAATGGAGAAAGAGGAGGATAAATACCATGCAAATAAACTAGAGAAGAAACTTGCAGAAGTATACAGCAACATTCCAGACTGCGCGTAGGAACTAGAGGTTACAGCAGAAGAAAAGATACAAAATATTACGCAGAAAATGGAGAAATATAAGCAAGAGATAGCAGAATTAACAGAAAAATAGACTCCAAGCACACCCCCAGAAGTGAGGGAACTGAGAGATCAGAGGGATACTATGCACATAGATAACATAGCACGGGAAGAAAAATAATTTGTTGAATTGTATCACAATACTGCACACATTTGGACTAGCCTGGAAGAAGATGAAAGGATCCAACAGCTAGAGTAGAGAGAAGAAAAGTTGAACATTGTAGTTCAGGACCTAAAGAAGAGGCAGAAGACAATGGCCATATTCCTGAGACTGAGGGTTTCACAAGAGATGAAAAAAATGCAGGAAGAGGTAAAGGTATCACAAGCAAAGAAATAAGCACAACATGCTCGGTTGGAGCCCCTACAAGAACAAGCAAAACAAATGATAACAACAATGGAAACGGAGAAAGCCAGCATGGAACATGAACATGCATAAAGAAGGGAAGTGATGAAAGAGCACATGATAGCATAGGATGTGGAGATATTGGCAGCAAAGAGTGCGTAGTCAAAGGAGAAAGTGATAGATTTGGCAAAGAAGTTTCATGCACTGGAGGTAGCATTGCAACAAGTGAACTAAGTCTGAGTGGCTCGGGACGAGCCATAGCTTAGTATCGGAGCCCTGTTGGAGTAGGATTTTTTGGGAATAAGTGCAGTAAGCAAGGAAGCATGGACCAAATGGAACAGAGCATGCCGTAGTAAGCAAGGAAGCATGGACCAAATGGAACAGAGCATAAAAATAAGAAGATCAGACAATAAATGGAATAGAAAGGTATACAGATTTCCATAAAACTGGACGTGCATATGTGGACAAACCTATCTATGTTAGGGTTAGGGTTTGGAGTCATAATGTAAAGGTTTAACCCATGTTGTAGTATAAATAAGATGTATGAGGCAGATTGAAGGATCATCTATCATCCTTCTTGATAATACCTTGTATCCTTGAGAGGGAACTCACTTTTGGAGAGTCCTTTTGAGTTTCTTTGAGTCTTGTGCTGAGAGTCAAGTGAGTTCTGGATGGGAGTTGATGTAACTCGGAGGGTGTGTCCTCACAAGTTGTATGCTTTGGTATGACACTCCTATTTCTACCTCACCAGCACACACATATCCTATGACATAACATGCAACATTATTTTGATGAAGAAGAAGAAGAACAAAAAGAAGACTAGGTGTAGCCCCTGGGGTGAACCAGCCCAGAAACCCCCTCGTGGCTCGCACTTGTCTCAATGGTTTCATATTTATACAATTGTGGTTAAAATGGTTAGGTAAATGAATGGTTTTAATTATAGCATGCACTAGAATATGTAGGAAGAATGAATATTATGAAAGAATGAGATAGTATATCTAATGAATAATATGATAGAATGCATGTTTAAGTAGAAATAGAAGTAAGAAGAACAACCCCATTCCCTTCCATGACTGCAGACACCTGCGTCCTGTAGTCACCCATAAACCATCTCGGGTGAGATTGCGTTGTGCACTTTGTGCGTGGTGTATCCTTCTAGTTTACCAGAAGGGACGATGGTGAAAAGGGTTTTGTTGGAGAACTAAGGTAGAACCCGGGTCATCCCATACATGCAACAATTTTCTCAATAATTTTTCAGGATTTGATACTATTGGGGTTGGCTTAGGATCTAGGTTGTCTCTGGTCACTTTCTTTCTTGAATATAAAGTTGATATTGAGGATTTGGTAGGCTCATAATTTGGTCCCTTCACTTCTCTTTTAGGAGCAAGAACTTCTGCAATGGGGTCACCAGGTGAAAAATATGCAGTCTATTTATGTGTCCAACTCTTGTTCACCATCAAGAGCTAGTCTTTCTCAATGTCATTATTTCTATGGAAAGATATATTCATTCCTCCGTCCCTAACAACGGCGCCAAAAGATGTTAGTCCCTAAAGTTGTCCTTGATTACTAAGGGCAAGCTAGGGCAACTCAGTTATTGCAATGGTTTATGTTTGTAGGTATTTTTGAGTGTATAGGTTGTTTAATGGGTCAAGGAGTGGATGGATTAGGAAACATAAGATTTTGGTTACAAAGTGAGGTTTCCACTACATTCACTTAGTTAATGACATTGACTCTGATCATCTAGATAAGGATATTTAAACAAAAGAAAAATAAGTTTCAATTTTGCAATCTGTTCACTTACATAGAAGAATATTAATTCCCAAATATCATTCAGAAACAAGAAATAAGTACTTAAATAGAAATTTTGTAACAGTTGAGAAAACAGCAAAATATTTACTAGTATTCAACATAAACAGAAAAAATCAAATGCTTTGCAAAGATTTAAATGCATTCAAGTAAAGAGATGAAATTTAACATACGAATGAGACAATCTAACCATCAAAATGCTTTTCCCATTCAGTGTAAAGTGTAGCAAATTCCCAGTATACAATTCAAGTCAATATGTCCTATAACACCACCAAACTCAAACCCCTACCTCTTAATCTGAACTTGCTTTTATACAACAGAAGAGGTTCCACTTGTGGATCTAGATCCCAAAACATAGTGGCCTATTAATTACATTCCTTAACTATAGACATTATATTTGAACTATTGTCATGAGGCTAAAACAAACGATTCTTTTTAGGAGGAAAATCATCATAGTAAGATCAAATCCCTGAAAAATGCTCTTGTGAAAACTAACAAGCTGACTTTTAGCATTGGTTTTTGTAAAGAAATTCAAAAAGGAACTAATTTATAATCCTCGGTTGGATCTATCCATGTTATAAAATCTACCTGCAAAATCTTCAACTACCCTGCATTCGCTCCTCATCCTGCAAAAATATTGTTTTGTTGCAGCCTTAGAGATTTTCTTTAAGAATTCAAAGAGTTTCCTTTGCTTTCTATTTCAACTTCTGTACTTTAGTTTGTAATCTGGAATTTTGTATCAGAAGTCTTGATTTTGTTGTCTCAGGTTTGCAATAATGGCCTCATAATCTTCAGGAGTCAGCACATCTTTATTCACAATCACAGTTTCTTCTTGTTTTTCTTGTATCACAAGTTCTTCTTACTTTAATTGTAGTGCATGTTCTTCTTGATTTTTTTCTAGTGCAGGTATGTTTAATTCAATAGATAATTCGGGCTTTCTAGGTTTCATTTCTTTCTTGTATACCTTTATAGGTTTCTCCTCAAAAATATCTTTTGTTGAGGACTCAAGTAGATTAGGTGCTCTTTTTTCCATGTAAAACCATGTCATCTCTGGCATATCCCTCAATGTATGGAATTCTAGCCTTTCTTGCTTGGTGATTCGAGGGGTCTTATCATCTGAGAGAGAAGATCTGATTTTTGGCATTGGTTGTTGATTTTTCCCTTTTTTGGTCTTCTTATGATTTTCCTTTGTGATATCATCATCTAAAATGATCATATTATCTTTTTCCAAAGAGGGTTTAAACAGATCCTTTGAGTTAAGTCTCAATTTGTTTATAGCTCTTGTTTTAGGCCTGTTGGGATAGTTTACAAGCTTCTTGTATTTCTTTCCTTTACTCTATTTCACTTGTGGGGGTTTCTCAATAGGTGCATCATCAGTCTTTGTTTCAGGATCAGATTCCACTTCTTGCAACTGTTATATCCTTTGCTTAGCCATTATCTTTGTATATACGCTGTCAAAACCTATAAGCTCATGTTTTGAAGCAAAGGATTCGGGCTCCATCTTGATTTATTCCTCTTGTTGTAATTCAAGTTTCCTTTTACTTGATCTGGTATGTCTAGATATAGGGGAGACCTCCTCCAATTTTGTAGAGCTTCTTGAAGTATTTCCTATCCTAGTTGAAGCTTTGGGTTTCTTTTGTTTTGGATCTTGTTCATCAAACCCTAAAGACACCAATAACTATTTCCAGGACACTCGAACCTTTGTCAATGCATACAAGACCGTCATATTGATCAAACCTTGATGAAACAAACTTTTATGATCAGTTCCAGGATTATTCTACACCCTCTTGGCCATTTTGGTCAAGCTCTTCGACAAATAAAAGGGCAATCTCATCTCTACATACCTACTGGACCATTTTATACCTCTGGACCATTTAATACCTCTGGACCATTTATATACCTCACCAATTATATACCTCTGGACCATTTTCAAAACGTCTCGTCATTCTCCCTTTATCCATTTACTCGAGATCCCTTGACTCCAATCAAGATCATGGTGTTTTGGGACCAAAAATTGATTGCATAGGTCTGGAGATAATTCACCTTTCTTCCACCATATTTCACCCTGCATAGGTAAGTGACATGTTGCCCATATCGAGTGCTTTGTAGCATAAATTAATACATTCCCCGCCTGATTTTTAAAACCGACGAAGTTTTTTTCAAACAACATTGGCACCTCCTCATGGTACCCCTGGAAATTACAACAGAATTCGAAGCAACCTCCATCAATGAATTTCTACATAATCTTAGGATATGCCTCCAACAATTCGCCCCCTATTGGTTCCAAACGGCAAACCTGGCCACTTTTCTTGGGTGCCATTAATCTGACTGCAAATCTTGTCTCACCCCAAATGCTAAGGTTTTGAGAATAGAGATTTAGAAATCCCTACACAGACAATTGGTATGGAGAGGCTTCTTTGGTTGCAAAATGTTGTGAGACCACAATCAAATTATAATTTTTAATGCTCGAAATTGTGGCATGAAACCAGAGTTTGATGTATGTAGTGGTAGGTACAAACTCATTTTCATTACATCATCATCTTGAGTCGAATCATCATTTTTTAAAAAGATTTATAAATGTTGCAAGAATCTTTGCATGGTCCTCTAACATCTAACACGATCTTTGAGATCCAAAACATGTTCAAAAAACAATGTTGAGTTTAGGCACTACAAGAATGGCGACATTATTGTAACAACTCAGTCTCTCTTTTAAACTTTTGAAAATTTTAAAATTTGACTGGAATTGTAATGGGACACACTCAAACCATGCAAATATTCAAATCAAGCTTACTAGAAGCACATAAAAACGAATTCAAGCAAAGAAAAAAACACCCAAAAATCATAAAAGAGAAGTGTATAAGGAACTTGATACAAACATGTGTATGGTAAAGCAGGGTTCTTTTGGAATTGAGAAGATAGGAATGATTTTTTAATAGCATAGGCTAAAAATCAAGGGTAAGAGGTTGTAGTGTGTCTAGGGACTAACACTTATGACATGAGAAGCACTTGATCTTACTCAAGTCCTTCTTCTTCCCTGGATGTGATGATCCTCCATCATTGTTACCCTTCTTGTTGGAAATATTTCCTTTTCCCTTATTTGTCTTACTGACAAGAGCCAAGTTTTGATCACCACTTCCCTAGTTGTTACTCTTGGACTCCTCCCCAGTCTCTTCCTGGATGCAATCATCGCAAAGTATCTATCAATCTGGGAGATGTTCCTGAGCACATACTCAATTGAAAAATGGTTCCCAAGACTTGGGAAGACCATTCAATGCCACATGTACAAGCTCTATGTCTTTTATTTTCTCCCCTATGGCGACAAGTTAATCATGTACCTGAGTGATCCTTGTGAAATAGCTAATAACATTGTCAAATCTAGACATCTACACATATCTCATTTTATTTCTTAAAACCATCTTCATATTCATGTCAATGCTTTGGAATAAACCTAACAAGGCATCAAACATCTCTTTGGTCGTCTTCTTCTCATATAAGTGAGAAATTAGATGATCCTTCACTAAATCTAAGATAACCCTCTCGGATTTGATCTCCTTCTTCTTGTGAGCTACCAAAGCAGACGGATTTGTCGGTGGAGTAACTACATTGTCCATTAACTCCCAAAGGTCACACTCTTTTAACGCCAAAGTCACTCTTGCTTTCCAAAATAGGAAGTTGGATGCTTCATCCAATCTATCTTCAACTCTCAGCGGTGTTGATGCCATCCCTTAGACCTAATAAAATACCCTGGAAATAGCCCACTGCTAAAAATCCCATGTATTGACATGTACGACCTTTGTCAGTGCTTACCTGTGCTAACCGCACGACCTGTATGCTAATACTCGTGTTGTTCTACCCTACCTATTTTTTGATACTCATGTTGTTCTGCACTACATGTATATTGATACCTGCATTGTTACCACACAACCTGTAATAGAATACACATGATGTCTGCACGACTTGTACAAGAATACTTGCGTTGTCCTCAGCGACCCAATCCGACTGCAGTACAATTTTTTCCTTGAAATTTGTCCTTCCATTATGCCTGTTGATTATGGATCTAAGATCTAGCTTCCTCTGAGAGCAATTTATCTAATACCATGTTGAAATCCTTACTCTAACACCTAGGTAACTTGTTATCTAGTGATTTATTTGTTGTAAATCAAGTTAACAACTCACAAAACAAAAAATACATTGTTGGAATATTCAACTCAAATAAAGACAACAAAAGAAATACTGGAAACCAAAAATCTCAACCACAACACAAAGATATTTTTCCCATCAACTAATCTTATCATTCAAATAACTTCAAATCTTACAAGGGCTCCCTTACCAGGAAAATGGCCCAATGAGAAAAGAGACAAAGAACATCAAAACCTAACAAGTTGATCTGTTTCCAAAATTGTTGTATGATCATGTATGGAGATGGTGCGACTTTTACACTGATACTCGCGTTGTTCCACATGGCCTATAGAAAAATGCATGCACTATTTGTGTGACCTCTACCCTGAAACTCGCACTTACTACACAACTTGTACCAGAATACATGCACTATCCTCGGCAGTTGATCCTTCTATTGCACACTTGCTCTCTACCTTCCTTTAGCCTAGATCTCTAGATGGAAGTCCTTCTCCACCTATCTGAAATCTCTTTGAATGACAGTCCTTTGTGATCCAACTCTCTATGTATCAATTGTATCATGTGTCTTCTTCCTTCACCCTAGCCTTGCTTTTATACGATTGAGTTATGACCTAACCCTAATCTCCAAAGTGATTAACGGTTGAGATTACTTCTCACCTCACTTGAGATTAATGGCTATTATTTAATTCATTAATGATAATTAAAGCACTTCCTTAAATAAAAACTAAACTTAATAATAAAAGCACTTTATTTTAATATTCCTTTAAATAAAGTCTCAAGGTAGAACGCTTTGGACGACTTCCACATGTCTAGACACTTAGACCTATGTGGAAATACATGTTCAATGCTACAAACATCAATAGATTGTGAAAGTGAAATTGTGATGAATAAGTCAAAGGTATATAAAGTGGTATCATAGGTCGTTTATATCATGATTTGAGATGAATAATGTGTGAAATTAGATCATGATAGGTGATAAGTAATGTAAAAATATGTAATTTTTTGTATCAATGTCAAAAAATAATTGAAATAGGAAAAAGTTTACAATACTTAAAGTTATTTATCTAACCTTTATTGATACAATTTCATGACCTCAACATATATTAAAATCATTGTATATAAATAAAATCATGTAAAATACCTCAAACACTCTAATATAAATTCTCAATGTAAAATGCACGTGACTTGAAAATAAAAAAGTTTAAATTTTACAAAATTTAAACTTTTTTAAAACCTTTCATTTAAAAATATATATAATTAAAAAAATTAACCAGAATAATAAATGAAAGTGTGAATTCCCAAACATTGTTATTTACACGTTAGTTGGAGAGGTATCTCAAATTGGATATGTCTCTCCAACAAGGTTGGAACTAAACAAATGCAAACAAATCTAGTCATTGACTTTTTTGTTGTATTTTATGAAGGATGATTGTTATTCTCGTGTTGTTGATGACACATGCAAAAATGCATGGTGCACTGCTATCTAAGTGTCAAAGTTCATTGCACATGTGTCTATGTGTACATGTGGGACACAAATAACATAGAGTGACTTTACAAGGTGCTCTTTCATACTTATACACCTCTACTCTAAAAAGACAAAAGAAGGGGGTCATGATGTCAATGCTTTGGTTTTTTGGGTTAAAGACAAAATAAAAGGTTCATAGTGCCAACGATTTGGGTTTTGTTGGTTGAAAAGTGTATCCATGTTACCACCCTCCAACGTGGCAAGATGATCAAGCCAACGCTTCATTTATGCTTCCATGTATGTTATGAGATCACCAACAAACCTACCGATCTACAAGTGTTACATGTATGGATCATCGACAAACCCACCAATTCAATGAGGCGTACATGTATGTGTGTAATGGGATCACCAACAAAGCCTACCATTCAACATTGTTATTTTGTTCCCTCTAGATTTAAAATAATAACAAGGTGATAATGATTATAAATGATTAAAAAAATACCAACCTCTTAGATACTTTCCTATGGCCACAAGGCTTACATGCATATCATGAATGGTTGCATCGTCATAATTTACAGCAACCGTTAACTACCAAGAGATTTCTGGACATAATAGCTTTGTTTTCTCAAAGAAAGGTTCGATTTTAGTGGACGAAGTTGGCCAGGCCAAGCTTGATGTTTCTCTTATTGAGATGCCTAATATCTCTTCTTTCAAGGATCTTAGTTTACCATTGCGTCCAAGGGCATATGAACGCCTTAAACAACTGTGAGTTTTCTCAAGTTGTACAAGATTACAATTACAGGGCTTTTCACACGGCAATGAAGGGTATTGCTTCTGGAGGAAAATGAGATTTCTCTAATGTTCTAGGATTTCATTAGGTGCAATGATTTTAAAGATACAGATGATATTGATACTTGTTAAAAAAAATTGTGTAAATTTGTCAGGATCTATGGAATTTTAAATGGTCAAGCCATGGTGTTTGGCTCATTGGAGCAAAACGATGGGGAAATTTGTATAGTGTAATAAAGACCTAAATGTGAATAGCGAAATGAGGAGCTTTGTTGCATTTGAAGTAAGACGATATTGTCAGGCTTTGTAGTTTTGATATTGTAGTTGATTTTGTAAGTATGGCATCCAACTTTTTTTTGCCACAGAGGAGTGAGAACAACGATATGGCACGGAAGGGGAATTTCAATATACAACAAAGGAGGCAAGGGATAGGTGGATAGGTGATGTGGCAGACGGTATTGGTTGACAGGCTTTGCTCAGTTGATAGGTTTTGGGAAAACGCTATCCCTATATATATGCATTTGGCTTAACAAATTATAAAAATCAATTGTATTACAAATATTATGGAATAGAGACTTGATATATACATAGATAGAACACTTTAACATGGTGTTTTCCATCCTCCATTTTTTAATATTAAAAAGATTATATATTCTTTTTTTCCCACTATATTGAGGTCTTGTCCAATATCCAATTTTATTGTGAAATTTGTAAGAGTTCATTATTATTCTAGTAATGTTAATTTTCTTCTTTAAACTAAATATAACACAAATATATTTTTTATCTTTATTAAAAAAATAATAATAACTTTTTTAAATTCGAGTTGAATTACAATTTATTTTCAAACTTTATTATAATATACAATCTTTAAAATATTAAAGAAATAAAATAAATAAATATAAAATTTAACTAAAATTTATATTATATTATAAATGTATATTATCTTCTAAGTTAGTAGAAGATGAAAAACATTTTTTCTTGGATTTCCCTTCCTATACCCATATTAGATTCCAATTTAAAAATAGTTTCCACATTACCCACCTTCCTAACCTCTTAAGTCATCAAAACTATGGTGATATTGGAACTCTTCTCTCAATGTTTTTTTAGCATAAAAATACAATTTTAAAGAAATTGAAGTAATATCTTACTTTTGAAAATCCATAGACCAATTAGTATTAGTGAACATTAATCATCATCATCCTAAAAAAAAAAACCATTATAAAAATATTGAATGAACCAATTATTATTAGTAAACATTAATCATCATCATCATAAAAATAAAAAAATAAACCATTATAAAAATATTGAAAAGAATTTTAATTTTTCTATCCATTTTGGTGTTTAGAGAAAATAAAATTCACATTTTATAATTTTCCAAAAACATAAATTTTATTTTTATATGTAAAACAATGAATGTGAATTATGACATTTTCAAAAATTCTCATTTCAATTTTTTTATAATTCAAAGTTGACTTTACCACACATTCACGAATTAAATACTAATAATTCAAAGTTTAGCTTACCACATATTCACGAATTAAATAATAATAATCATAAAAAGTTAATTGATATCAACATAATCATGACCATTATCATCATTGCGGTAAGTATATATGTTGATTTTTTTATTAAAAATGTTTATGTTATTATTATTTTTAATTTATATTATTAGGATTGATTATTTTTTAATTTACTTAATATACTTCAGCTTGGAAAATTTAATTGTGCCCTTCTTTTGCGAGAGGACCGAACAATTGTCAGTTGTCATATTGGAACTGAGTGAATAAAATTCCTTCCAAATTACAAACTACAAACATAACTCGAAGTTTTTAACAGGCTAAATCGACCTTTTTATAGAGGAAATCGAATGAATATTATATTGTGAATATGATATACTATCTTGTATTGTATGAAAATGTTATAAAATTTTAGAATTATTATATGATTAAGTTATGTTAAAAAAAAAGCCAAACAGAGGGTAGAATCACAGGGATCAAGGTCTCAAGGTTGTTAAAATTCTACATCTACTCTTCATTGATGGCGTTCTTATAATGACCAATGCTAGCTTATTAGAATGGAGGGGAATCTTTGGTCTCTTAAAGATTTTTTGCAACGCCTCAAGATTACATATCAATTGGTCCAAATCAACGTTCCACTATGCCAACATACAAGATCATGAATTGGATCAATTGGATCATACTTTTGTCCACCTCTCACTTGGCTTCAAATACCTTGGGTATTTCTTAAAAGCAGATCACTACAAGGCTTCAGACTGGGAATGGCTCATTTCTAAGTTGGAAAAAAAAGTTGGTCATTGGTGTAACAGATGGCTCTCCATAGGAGGCCGCTACACACTCATTAAAGCTTCCCTTGAAGGACAACCGATATACTGGATGGTGCTTGCCGCTATACCCACTTCGGTCCTGGAAAAACTAAGAAAAATCGCTTCCAACTTCCTTTGGTCGGGCAGCAAGGAACACCACAAACTACACCTCTGCAATTGGGAAACGCTGGCAAAATCGAAAATCAAGGGTGGATGGGGGTTCAGAAACATTTTCAACTTCAACAACGCTCTGGTTGTCAACTCTCTTTGGCGTTTCTTGACTTCAAAGGGCATCTAGAGTTCTGTCATCAAGGACAAATACTTGGAATATTTTATATAAATAAACATAGTGCAAGTAAAATCAAGACAAGACAAAATATTACATGAGTGATCTCAATATCTCTTCTATCTCTTCTTGTTCTTTTGTTATCATCTTTGTATTTTTTCTCATAGTTGTTCATATGAGAAAGAAGGTGAATTCAAAGACCATTAAAACCTTTCATTGAGATGTTCATGTAAATTGAGATTTTGATGTAAATGTGAGACCATGTCTCTCTAAAAATATCGAAATGATAAAGACCATGTAAATGTCCTAGGTTCAAATTCAAGTGTGTGTAGAGCCCCTTGTGTCTATCTCTCTTACTTTGTAATATTTATAGTGGCTTTCTTCATTCTTCTATTTGTTTAAGCGATTCTTTCTTTTAATGTCTTCTAACCCATTGTTACACTAATTTTCTTAGTTCTTTCTTTTTTTTCAAGCGAAAAGAATAGTTTCACTGTTATTCTATTAGAATCAAATGAAATTTTTTATTACATATGGATCTAGAAAGTTATGATCAAAAAATATATGTAGTCTTTCCTTCCTTCCACATTTTTACATTGTAGAAAATTTATAAAAAGTCATCAAGTATCATATACAAAATTATTGAAAAAAGGGGCATCTGTAAAGATCCAAGCTAGAAAATGTAAAAAAAAATTGTACATACAACAATTCCATCAACAATTTATTCATAAAAGAGCCAGCCAAAATTTCCTTTGAGTGTCTTTTTGGAGAGGTTGTCTGCTACTTTGTTGAACTGTCTATGTACGTGCATAAATTTGATAGATTCAAATCTATTATTTAAGCTTCTAATCTTGTCTGTTAATTTGTTGAGTTATTTATGTGCGTGCATAAATTTGATAGATTCAAATTTATTATTTAAGCTTCTGGTCTTGTCTTTCCAGTTGTTGAGATATATCAAGTTCAGAATGGATTTGGAATTTATCCAGTCGATAGTGACCTTGGAATCTCCCAAAACCATCAATTTTTTTATGGAAAAGTAGGAAAGGAGTAATAATAATCCCCAGAGGCCCAAGAGTTCAGCTTTATGTTGAATTTTATCAGTCCACAATGAAATATGTTGAATTTTATCAGTCCTCATAGGCCCAAGAACAATCCACAATGAAATATGTTGAATTTTATCATGTGTTTTTGAACAGTCCACAGTGATCATAAAAGAAAGCATTTAAATTAATACATAGTAGTATATGCCCAAGAGTTCATATTTATGTTGAATTTTATCAGTCCACAATGAAATATGTTGCATTTTATCAGTCCCCATAGGCCCAAGAACAATCCACAATGAAATATGTTGAATTTTATCTGTGTTTTTGAATAGTCCATGGTGAACATAAAAGGAAGCATTTAAATTAATACATAGTAGGATAGACCCAAGAGTTCATCTTTGTGTTGAATTTTATTAGTCCACAATGAAATATGTTGAATTTTATCATGTGTTTTTTAACAATCCGCAATGAACATAAAAGAAAACATTTTAATTAATACATAGTAGTATAGGCCCAAGAGTTCAGCTTTATGTTGAATTTTATCAGTCCACAATGAAATATGTTGAATTTTATCTATGTTTTTGAACAATCCATAGTGAACATAAAATGAAGCATTTAAATTAATACATAGTAGGTTAGACCCAAAAGTTCAGCTTTATGTTGAATTTTATCAGTCCACAATGAAACATGTTGAATTTTATTAGTCCCCATAGGCCCAAGAACAATCCACAATGAAATATGTTGAATTGTATCATGTGTTTTTTAATAGACCACATTGAACATAAAAGAAAGCATTTAAATTAATACATAGTAGTATAGGCCCAAGAGTTCAGCGTTATGTTGAATTTTATCAGTCCACAATGAAATATGTTGAATTTGATCAGTACCCATAGGCCCAAGAATAGTCCACAATGAAATATGTTGAATTTTATCTGTGTTTTTTAACAGTCCACGGTGAACATAAAAAGAAGCATTTAAATTAATACATAGTAGGATAGACCCAAGAGTTCATCTTTATGTTAAATTTTGTCAGTCCACGATGAAATATGTTGCATTTTATCAGTCCCCATAAGCCCAAGAATAGTCCACAATGAAATATGTTGAATTTTATGATGTGTTTTTTAACAATCCACAGTGAACATAAAAGGAAGCATTTAAATTAATACATAGTAGAAAAGTATTTAAGAGTTTGATGTTTAATTTATTGCATTGTAAAAAGGAGAATATACAAAACATTAGTTCAAAACTAACAACTTTGCCACTTTTTAAAAGACAAAAGTTATAAATACAAAATTAAAGTCCTATAAAGACAGAAGTTATAATATGAAAACCATATTTATGTTATATAGCTAGCTTAAAGAAGAAAACAAATATTACTAAAATAAGAACAAAGTCTTATAAGCTTCGTAGTGAAACTCTCATTGAACAAATCCTATAAAACAGTATAAAACAGTGTCGTAAAACATTAATTAACCTTTTGAGAAATCAAATATGAGACAATAAATTGATATTTTGATAAATTAAATTTGAGACAATAAATTGATATTTTGAGAAATCAAATTTGAGACAATAAATTGATATTTTAAGAAATTAGCAGTATCATATTTAACAATATAAGAGAAATCAAATATGATTTACATTGTCAAATACATAGGTTCCACATCCATTTTACGATGATAACAAAAACTAAGACATTTAACTCCAAAATTATGGACTCTAAGCCATCGCTTTAAGATAGATCACTTCATACATGCAATTCAAACCTGCAAAATAACAGAATTCAAAAATTAAAAATTTACAATTCAAACATGTGAAATAAAACAAAATTCAAAAATTGTGATTAAAACAAAATTGACATACATACCAAAATAGTTAAGTCTCATCCTCCAACATACTTTTTCCCACCAAATATAATGTAAACATATTTTCTACCAAATATAATTTAGACATGTGTAACAATAAAAAACAATAATAAAAAAGACAAATAGCATATATTAGTATATATACTTTAACTAAATATTAAATAAACAATAAGAAATAATAACATATCCAACCACAGTTAAATAGATTTAAGATAGTTACTCTCCACATTAAGCATACATGATTCAAACAATTTGTAAAATCTTATCTAAAATCTTTAAAAAATTTAAAGAGAAAAATTGTGTTCTTGGTAAAAAACAATTGTGTTCAGAGTTAGAGTTAGATAATAATCTGAAAATAAATATAGAACTACGTATGAAGAAAGTTCACAAATCTTCATATTAAGTCATTCTTCAAATGAAATACTTATCTCCTTGTGGATAAAGTCTCAAATCCTTCATGTGAAATTCTCATCCCAAGTGATGTTATTTGATCTTATTTACTCAGTAATACAATATTAATCTCCTCAACAATAAAATACTTCTCTCCTCTTCTGCATTAGTCATATAATCAAGTTCCATAATGCCCTTTCAAATTAAAGAACTCATAAATCTCCATATTAAATCATTCTTCCAAAAAACTACTTATATCTATGAAAGTTCACAAATCTCCATTTTAAAAACCATTCTTCCAGAAAATACTTATCTCATCTTTCTGCGATGAAATAAATGTTCTCATATAATCTTTCATGTACATGAAAAAAACACAAATCTGCACATGTATATTAAGTCATTCTTCAAAAACCATTTAAATATTTCATCTTTGGGATGTATTCATATTACATATAATCAAATTCTCTTTGAAATTATGTGTGAGTGAGCTAGCTCACATTTACAATATATGTGAGTGAGCTAGCTCACATATACAATATGTGTGAGCTAGTTCACATATACATATGCATAGATTATTTGTAAATATACTTGAATGTTGGTTTTTGTGGTTAGTAAGAGTTTGGCAATACCCTCACAAGAAGGAATTCACTTTGATGTATGTAGAAAACACGAATTTCCATACTACGTCATTATTGGACAAGAAATCAAGGAATGTAATCGAAGAAAATTTAGAAACTTTTTCTTTTCTGATGTGGGATAGAGTCTGTTCTCAAATAATCAAATGTTCAAGTTCAAAATTAGGTCTTCATCATGATCTAAACTTAAATTAATTTGAATGTACACCATTTAAGACAACGATAAGCTTATAGAGGGGTTATATATATTTCAAAATAATTGATCAAAGCGTTGAATAGGAACTTGGATAAACTAAAAATTCTAGAAAACAAAAATTTGGTAAAAGTCAAAAACATACATTTATTAATCATCCTGAATGGACGCATCCTTCCCAAATATGGGTGCTTCCTCCACTTCCTCCTCAATCCCAATCTCCCTCCCAAGCACACTCTTGGGTACTCTCTTCTCCAATACAATATGTGTTAGCTAACTCACATATACAATATATGTGAGCTAGCTCACATATACATATGCATAGTTTATTTGTAAATCTACTTGAATGTTGGTTTTGTGGTCAGTAAGAGCTTGGAAATACCCTGGCAAGAAAGAATTCACTTCATTGTATGTTGAAAACACAAATTTCCATACTACGTCATTCTTGGACAAGAAAGAAAGGAATGCAATCGAAGAAAATTTAGAAACTTTCCCTTTTCTGATGTGGGATAGAGTCTATTCTCAAATAATCAAATGTTCAAGTTCAAAATTAGGTCTTCATCATGATCTAAACTTAAATAAATTTGAATGTACACCATTTAAGACAACGATAATCTTATAGAGGGGTTCTATATATTTCAAAATAATTGATCAAAGCGTTGAATAGAAACTTGGCTAAACTAAAAATTCTAGAAAACAAAAATTTGATAGAAGTCAAAAACATACATTTATGAAACATCTTGAATGGATGCATCCTTCTCAAATATGGGTGCTTCCTCCACTTCTTCCTCAATCCCAATCTCCCTCCCAAGCACACTCTCAGGTATTCTCTTCTCCACATTACCCTATATAACACATTTCAAATTTGAAAATTTAAAAATTAAATTTAAATTATTCTAACACATTAAATTTAAATGATTTTAACACATTAAATGATACCTGTGAACTCCCACCCTCTTCAAACTCTCTCAATGAGAATTGAGACAATGTGTTCACATCTAAGAACTAAATCTAGGATTTAATGTGTTCACATTTATACAAAATTATAAATGTTGTTGATCTCGTATTCAAAAGATTGGAGATTAAACAACTAAAGTGCTCATATGTGGATATTAGAAAATACATACCTGATTCAACCCATCTAAATTTAAACTTGTGGAATCAAGTCCCCTATTTTTTGGAGATTTATTTAACATATCTTCAAACTACAATTAATGACAATAACAATTCGATTATTTCTATAGATGCAATGATATCTGAATCTAGAATTAGAAGTAAACTACCCTAAAATGCGTCAAAAAATTACTAACTAGAACACATACCAATCTGTTGTTCGAGTCATCATTCTGAATGACCTTCTTCCAACCATCATGACAAAATTTTGCATACTCCTTAACATCTTCTAATGACATAGTATCTAACTCCGCATCCTTTTTATAAACAAATGTAGCCCGGGAATTGGCTTTCGCTCACTGACAGTTCATGCCAACATCAACACCATAATAAATCAATTCCAAATATTCCCCGATTGCATTCCTAGCCTCTTTGTCAACCTCTGATATAGCTTGCAACTCTGAATTTGAAGCAAATTCCCCTGTTGGGCGAGGTACTAAATGTTGTGAAGGCCTCGACAATGTCACATTTCGATATGCCCATTTACAATCATATGTTCATCATTTACCAGTCCCATAATAATTGGACGGTAGACTAGTATAATCAGGGTGCGTGTGCAAGAAAAACTCTGAATAAAAGTGTCTTGCAAAATAGTGTGGAACCTCGTCGTTCCACAGCAATTTCTCATATGCCACCAAAAATTTGTTATACAGATGTCCTACAATGTCGAGGTGCTTAAAATATTGCACCTTCAATATCTTCTGCTTTGGACCATCTTTGAAATTGAACATCGAAATTGTGTCTTCTTTTGAAACTTTATTTTTTACTGCCTCCCATTTATCAAGGCCCATCACCTCTAGCTTTCGCCGCCTCATTAGATCGACAAAACTATCAATGGTTGGCCCCATCTTTTGATATGCGTCCATAAAGTTTTGCAATGAATGCAAAACAATTTGCAAGCTTTGTTTACTCTCCTTAGGGAGTTCCAAAACCACCAAATCATTTTCCAAACTCTTTTTAACACCTGAGCATCGCTCAAGGGTCATTTCTTCAGTAATCCCTTCCCAGGGAATTTCATCACCAACATCCAAAGGATAGGTGGACGTAGGCATGTAATCTTTTGTTTCTTGATAACGTGGCCTCCTAAATCCACATTCACCCTATGCACTGACATTTGAATTTTCATGACAAACACTCTCTCTTTCATTGTCATCCCTTGCTCTAAACTCATTGTCTACACACACATTTGAAAGTAATTACAACATTTAACTTCACATAAATTTACATACACAAAAATACAACAAAAATAAACAAAATCAAATAAAATTACCAAAAATATTCTCTTGTCCCGAGGTATTCTCTACATTCTTAGGTGTAGGAGTATAAATGCACAACCTATCTAAGAAGTTTGCATCCATAGCACTTGCTTGAGCACATTCTGCAGTTGATCTATTCATAGACTCATTTGAAAATCTCCTCTGACAATATTGTTGTTGGTCACTATGAGTCTTAGTCGAAGGAGTTCCTCTTCTTCCTTCTTGGGAGAGCCTAGAGTGTTTGCAAATAATATTTGGAGAATCTCATGTCGACATCTCTCCTCAATATCTATCCTTTGAAGATTCATAAAAAGTTAAACACAAGACAAATATGAGTTAATATCTCCAACATTGATCAACAAAAATTATGAAGAAAAAAATAATAATAATAAGACAAAATTAATAGAAATGTTCTTTATATTAGACACAATTATAATAGGGTGATACATAACTCCACTACCCATGCCCATTTCAAATATATTTTTGTTCCTTAATATTAGCACAAATAACCTTGGTAAATCCACCAATAGTACATGGGTCAAATTCTAGTAACGGAGTAGCGGTTATCTATATGGGCAATCAGATTTCATGCATCCAACAGGTATGGAGCACAGTCCATGAAAATCAATGATTAAATTTACGCCATGTTTGGTTGGATGGAAGAAATATGCCATCTACAAAGCAATGGCACTAAGTATCAACGGGTCTGTATTAAACTTGGAGGGGGCATTAATAGAGAAAATGTATTATATGATTGCAAGTTGTTGGAATTGTGTTTATGACGGACCTTTTTATATACTAAGCGTCTGTTATTTAATGATTTGACGTTGCTAAATATTCGTTTATATGCGGTTATAAAGCATTGTGTATATGCTTACCAGCCTTCTTCCAGTAACCTTGTCGATACAAGGGCTCATCACCATCTTCAATTAGTATCTTATCCAAAGGTTAATAGAATTTCATCTTCAACTAAATGTTTGTGTAAATACAAAGGGTAATAGATCATTAACAAGGGTCTCACTTGATCCATATGTTAATCCATCAAAACAACTCACGTCTAGGTTATTTTAAGTCTAGGATAGTGAATGACCAGCCAACATGTTTCTCTCCCAACCATTGAGTGGTTGCCTATGGTAAGAGATCATGTAAACTCTTTTATGTAAGTGAAGGTTTTTTGCAGTATGTAAACTCTTTTAYGTCTATATTAGACTTTATTATCCAAAATGAAGTATTCGTTATAATTATTCCTTTAGTCAAAGGGTCACTACAATTGCAAAACAACACCAAAGTGGGAGACTGGTTCCTTTTTTAGTAGTTTACTATGATAAGAGTCTATGGTTTGGAAGAGAAGCCATATCAAAAGTGAGTGTTGAATTTGGTTGTTCTAGAGACTAGAAAACGTGAAATTGAGTCAGTTGCTGACCAAAAAGCCAAGCATATTACATTAAATGTTGATTAGATGAATTTCAAGGAAAAACAAAATCTACACAAGTAAGTCACTCATGTATTACATAGAGATGTGACCGAGACTCATGACATGAAATATTGATGTCGTTTATCAGTTTCGCTATCAATGCAAAGCGACTGTTACATATTTCGATGTATTTATTCTGGAGGTTGAGGAAATGACTACAGTGAATATACTACATATGTGTCATTGTTTGTTTTCTATTTGTTGTGCTATATTAATGCAGATTTTCCATAACATATTACAATGTAATTATATGTTATAGTAATATATGTTATGACATATTACATTGTAATATGTTCTAACATATTCCAATGTTATAACAGTGAATATACTACCTATATTTCGGTGTATCTGTTCTGGAGGTTGAGGGAATGACCTCAGTGAATATATTGCCTATGTTTCAAAGTTTGTTTCTATTTATAATAGTTTTATAATGGATATCATTGTTTTTGGGTTTCGTAGTAGACTTGTCATACCCCGAGAATCAAACCTTCATAAAGTTTGACTTATGCAAGTTCTTGGCAAATACAATGCACCAACAATTTTTAAATTTTAGGGGTACCAGGTCATTCAG
>SNQJ01S0013905.1:155170-166915 GCA_010110895.2 Picea sitchensis
TAACATTTGATTGTTAAATGTCTATATCAAATTAACTAAATCCATATTGTTTATAAATTTACTATTTGCGCATGTATAATTTGAACATATAAATATGTAATTTTTAAATTGTCTTCCTATTTTATTTTTAAATTTATTAAAAAAAAATTAAAAATATATGTTTTAAAATTTTTCCATTATATATAAGAACATATTTATATTTTAAGAAATAGAACAGATTTATATTTAAAGAAAAAGAAATAGAAGTACAAATTTATTTGTATTATATTTACAAGAAATATAATTTATTAAAAAGACTAAGATGATGTTCGTCGGATAATATTTGAATATAACCGAAAGAACAGAATATATTTCTATGCATAAAGTTATTTGAATTAAAACACTTAATAAATTATGTGGTTGTGCATAGACCAAAACTATTATCAGTCAATAAAATATTGTCTTTAAATCTAAACTAGACTATAACAAATGCGCACATACCAAATCTAAAATCTAAATACTAATTAACAAATTTAAAATAAACATAAATATAAATGTACAAATATTAACAAATTTAAAATAAACATAAAGATTTATTCTACCTGTACCAAACTATATAACACATTTATGCACAAAATTTTATGACACTTTTATAATCAGAATGCAATCTTTTGAACTATTACACATCATAGTAAATTCATTTTAATCTTGGATTCAATAAATATTCACATAATTTTTTAGGTGTCGAAAGATAGAGGGTTAAGAATGAACTATGCAAGTTTATTTTTATTTTATTATGAGTTTTATAAATATCCTCACATCTCTTTTAGTTACTCGCAGGCAAGGCATAAGGGAAATAAAACTCTTATTTTTTCCAGGCAAGATAAGTTTTTATTTTTAAAATATGAATGTTTAAACAAATTCTAAAGGTAAATTTCAACTAATTAAAGCTGGGATTTTGTACCAATCCAAATTCCAAAAAAAAAAAAAAATTAAAATAGATTATGGCATGGGAACCAAAGAACTATTGGAAGCTTTCAAAGTATATAAACCCATCAAGGCAAGACAATTCTACGGTCCAAAGGGGCACCATGGCATAAGCTTGCTGATTTTTTAGGATTCTGCAGTTGGCTACTTTGAGGCAGACCGTTTACAGAAAGATTTATTAAAAGAAGGAAGAGGTCGAGCTGACTGAATCGACGTGGAACGTTGACTCACCCTACTAGTGAAAAACGTATATTATATGGCTATATGGCAAAGAAGGACATGGAAAACTTCAACAAACACCTGGGTTTTTAATATTTTCATTGTTAAACAATTCTGCAATTAGTGTTCAGCTAAAACAGTTTACTACTTGGATTTAAGTAGTTTTGGTTGAAAATGACGTCCTGCTAACATTAGAATTTGATGTTGGGTGATCATGTAGTGGAAGGGCTAAGTATGACTATGACTTGGACTGTGACTTGGCTGCGGGGGCCCAGCCCTGTGGCCAAGCCGTTAGCATGCCCACGGCTTGGCCACAAGGTTGGCCCTCGACGGCCAAGTCATAGTCCCGTGGACTATGACTTGGCAAGGGAAGAAAAAAAGTGGAGGAAAAAGAGTTGATCTACTTTGTTGGGTCAAGGAGATGGGAATCTAAATTTTATATAATTTTTCCAATATGCAGAAGAGTAATAATACTATATGGGACATATAATCACAAGATCATTCAAGAATTTATAGTTTCAATTATCCATGTACATGGACAGGATCGAATATGGCCATGTCCATGTAGAGTGGCAGGCCCAAATTCAGGCATGTCCCTGTACATGGACAAGGCCGAGTACGATCAGTCCATGTACAAGGACAAGCTTGAATTCATCATAATCAATAGTACATAAAGCTGGAAACAATGAATCTATCATATCAATAGTCCAATGAATATTGGATTACACTGGTATAGAGTTAACCAAGCTTGAAGATGTTGTGATAAGATAACATGAATGGATGGAATAGGCCATATCTTGTGATTATGGTTTTCTTCTAGATAGGTTGCAGTGCTTGATTACAAATTGAACTAAGCTATATGTTATGTTGAAACAAAGGCAATGATTCTCAATACAACACCGATTTGTTATCTATGAAGTTGCTTATACGAATGTATTCATCATATTCAAACATTATTGGATTATGATTATGTTCATAGCTCATGTTAGTCATGTAAGCTTAATATGGAGATACAGTAAGCTCAAATAAGGATAACAACATATCAAACACACATCAGTTTAGCTATGTATTAATCTTAGTTATTACTATGGATTCAATACTATCTATATTATGCTTATACTTATCCTTGTTACACATCATAGAACATGAACAAATATTCTTGTATGAGTCATAACCCTATATTATGTTGAGATCATAGACGCGTAGAGTAGAGTATCATAAGTTGAATGTAAAGGTTGTTGTTGTATTTGTATTAGTACTAAGTTAGAACCAATCCCATAAATATGAAAAGGTATAAGAAGTGCATACATGTAACATATGAGCACAACTGGTATAGGTCTTTTTCATATCCTATACTAGGAGTAGGACCCTAATCAATAAGAGTGCAACATTAGTGCCATTATGTGCCGACTATGATGGAATTACTTCTAAGCAAAGAATGTAGTGTAATTCAGTTTGTTCACAGGGATTGTTGTGGTCTCATATCATATGAGCTCATTACTTCATCATGTTCAACCCTATACAGTTAGCTGGTATGATTACAACAGGTTTGATTCATGGTTCTATACACTTCCTTTATCCCTATTGTTTCCATGATTGTAATTTTTAACTAAAAATTTAAATTAGCAATACTATTAGCAGAGAAGTGGAGTTTTTGTCAAAGTTGAACTTATTTTTCTCCTATTGCAGCAACTAATATAGACATATTTTTGTATTTCAATCTTTTTGTTAAGTCTGTTAAATATTGTGATATGTATTAGGTCCTTTATGGTGATGTTTCTTTACAGTTGTTGTCAGAGTCTAATTTTGTTTAGTTTGGGCACTATTCAAGGTAGTGGTGGCCCTGTAGCAGTCATGCTTAGCCCTTGGTCTCACTGTTTATAGTTAAAATAGCTAGTCTGTGTACTTCCCTAAAGTTTAAAGTCTCTTCAGGCCTCTGTCTATTTTCTGCAACTCTGTCTATTTGCTTAGTGGTTGTATGGATTTCCTATGGAACTGGGCCTTTGTTGTTGGTTATAGATCTACTTATCCTGTTGCTTGAGGTACTACATTGACAGGCCCGAATTCGGGCTTGTCCCTATACATGGACAAGGCCATATTCATCCCTGTACATGGGCAGGGCCGAATAAGGCCATGTCAACATTCTAAACAAAATTTCTAAATTCAAATTTTTAACTAAAAATTTAAAATTTAAACATAATTGAAATTCTAAATTATGTAATGGTCAGTGTTACACATAGCCTTTACTAAGCTAAGGGACAGGTCTATATTCGGCCATGTCCATGTACAGGTACAAGCCTGAATTCAGGCATGTCACTGTACATGGACATGGCCGAATAAGGCCCTGTCAACATTCTAAACAAAATTTCTAAATTCTAATTTTTAACTAAAAATTTAAAATTTAAACATAATTTAAATTCTAAAATCTGTAATAGTCATAATGTAACACATAGACTTTAATAAGCTAAGGGACAGGGCCATATTTGGCCCTGTCCATGTACAGGTACAAACCTGAATTCGGGCCGGTCACTGTACATGGATAGGGCCGAATAAGGCCCTGTCAACAATCTAAAAATAAATTATAAATTATAATTTTTAACTAGAAATTCAAAATTTAAACATAATTTAAATTCTAAATTCTGTAATGGTCATAGTGTAACACATAGCCTTTACTAAGCTAAGGGACAGGGCCATATTCAGCCCTATCCATGTATAGGTACAGGCCCGAATTCGGGCTTGTCACTGTAAATGGATAGGGCTGAATAAGGCCATGTCAACAATCTAAAAATAAATTCTAAATTCTAATTTTTAAATAGAAATTTAAAATTTAAACATACTTTATATTCTAAATTCTGTAATGGTCATAATGTAACACACCGCCTTTACTAAGATAAGGGACAGGGCCATATTCGGCCCTGTCCATGTACAGGTACTTGCCCAAATTTGGGCATGACATTGTACATGGACAGGGCCGAATAAGGCCCTGTCAACAATCTAAAAATTAATTCTAAATTCTAATTTTAATTTTTAATTTTTAATTCTAAATTCTAAAAATAAATTCTAAATTCTAAAATTTTAAATTAAAATTTCCTAAATGTACCTGGACCGAATGCCCGCAGCTCCAATGTCCTCCCGCCCGTAGCTCCAACGTCTGCCCGCCCACTGCTCCAACGTCCACAAGATAGCCCATTCGCCCACCCGCAACAAACACCAAACACCAACACTAACAAGCGCGATGTGCGGGTATGAACTAACTAAAAATTCACAAAAACTATAGCAGGAGCGATGTGCGGGTAATATATAAACCATGTTTTGGCCGAAAGATTCTTTCGACCGAACTAATCTTTCAACCTAAAAGTTCATTCGACCAAAACATTATTTCAGCTGAAATAGATTTCGGCCGAAAAGATGTTACCAGATGAAAAATAGTCGTCCGGCTAAAATTGTACACGAAAATCGAGGGCATCATCATGGTACCGTTCGATTTGAAGTTCAAAGGTTTGGCCAAAAAAAATAGTACTTTCGACCGAAAAAAAAAAATAGTTTGGCTGAAAAAATATCTTTTAGAATTTTGGAGACCTGATTCTCACGAAAGAGTTACCCACCTTCATGAATTCACACTTGCCATACATCTTTGTTTCTTCCTGGCTCCGTAATGGATCCCCTCATATACGAGTTGCCTCACAGTTTTGGAGGAATTTAGCGAATTCGGCACACTAGACCACGAATTGGCTTAACTGGAAGCCAAGCTCTGGACATTCAATCTTAATCGGACAGGACCACATTACTGGGATCGGCCAGAACTTCTTCTTGTCTACACAATTAATCTCTCTTTTAAATTCAAAACACATATGTTTTCTTTTTCAAGCTACGAATTACAATGCACATGGGACCTCAACAGCAAGATGGAAAACCCGTCATGAAATGGATCTGCTATCCTTTATTGGCTGGATGGTCATAAGGGCCCCACACTCGCCACCAAAATGTTTTAGGATTGGACTCTTTAGTTTTTTTTCTTGGCAATTTTGGCAGATTTCATTATGGTAATAATTCACTCCTAGAACATTTGTAGCAGCAACTCTTGGCTTACTCCACAAAATTTGTACTCCTTCTCTCAGTCTTGTGGTAATCTGAAATATCTCTCAAAAAACTCTTTTCTTTCCTACTTCTAACTGGCTAATAGATCAATTGTAAGTGAAAGATCTGTCCGCTAGTGGCACCTACTTGTTGAGGTAACCTAGTGTGAGACCACATTATATTTTAAATATAATTAAGCAATTTTTTCTGCTGAAAAAAAAGTTATACTCCTCCTATCTACTTTTAAAGCATTGTATAATATTGTTTAAGTAATATAATCTATACAGCTTAACATCATAATGTTAGCAATAACATAAATTGTATTAGGGGTATCAACGTCTTATATTATATTCATTCTTAATGTATTACAAAATTTGTATTTAGCTATTTTTTAAGATACTATTTTATAGAGACAGATTTAAGATATCATTTTATAGACACAGATTTATGAGACTTTACCTTCTCCTTAGTGTGCCTAATAAATGTTTTTTAAGTGGGCCTAGATGTGCCTTTCTCATGTTGTCTCTTCTTTGGGTGATTATCTCATACCACCTCTTATCAAATCAATAAGAGCTACATCTATAAACATTACATATTTTAAAGGAGTGAAATAAAAATGGAGTGGAAAGTTTAAGAGGTTTAAAGGTAAAATTATAATGTATTAGATATTATTTAATGAATAATCTAGTTTGATATTATAATTTTTTTTTGTTTATGTTGAAACAAAATTTAAGGATATTATTATAATAAATAAATAATTTCTTAGGTTTTATATATATATATATATATATATATATATATATATATATAAAAGAGGGTGTAAAATAAAGATGATTGTTGAAGAATATAAGTAAGGTATATAAAATAAAGGATGATATTCTAGATAATTAAATTAAGATAGTGTTGGTTGCCCAACTTGCACCTTGGTTTGCATCTCTATTTGAAACATGATATCATCTTTTACTCACTCCCTAGCAAGTGTATTCATCAGATTGATAGGTTTTAGGTGAAAATGTGTGGTTTTAATGCTTGTTAGTTTTTGCTCATTATTTTCTCATGTTAAGAATGCATTTTTGTGTGGCTTANTGTTGAAGAATATAAGTAAGGTATATAAAATAAAGGATGATATTCTAGATAATTAAATTAAGATAGTGTTGGTTGCCCAACTTGCACCTTGGTTTGCATCTCTATTCGAAACATGATATCATCTTTTACTCACTCCCTAGCAAGTGTATTCATCAGATTGATAGGTTTTAGGTGAAAATGTGTGGTTTTAATGCTTGTTAGTTTTTGCTCATTATTTTCTCATGTTAAGAATGCATTTTTGTGTGGCTTAATGATTTTTTTTCTTCTTTAAATTCATGACTGCAAAGCATGAATTTAAAGCCTCTTTCATGCAAAACCACTAGGAGAAACTATGTCATGGTTTTGTTTTGCGTGATTCAAAGACTATTGTTTCTTCTAGCTAAGCTAAACATGAGAAAAGGGTTCATGAAGTATACTTAAGGAATAGTTTATCTCCTAAATCTAAATTCAATATGCAAATATGAAATTGGTTATCTTTGAGTGTCCTAAACCTATGACATAAATTGACCTTAAAATAAACCTTATGATGAAACTATTGTTCAGAAACCTATTCCAAACTACCAGTGATTGGCCTATCTTTTATGGCCCTTTCTAAAACCTTATGATGTGCCATTTTATTTTATGTTTTCTTGTTCCCATCAACTGACCTTCTGGTTACCTCTTTAATCATAAGTGCATCAAGAGGGATGTCCTCAATTTTGGTCCAGGTTTTTGTGGCAGACAGGGAGGGTTACATGAGTCTTGTTATTTTGAACCCGGTTGTCCTCTACTCTACGGGAGATAATCAACATTTTGAATGCGGGATGATTTCAGGGTATCCTCAGTTCCTCCTTTTCTCGTTTGGTATCGGGTATGTCATCCCGACCTTCGATGATGCTTATGAATTTACCGTGTTGTGTCTTCCAATATTTTCTCCCTCATAAAACTTACCTCTCTATGCTTTGGTTCACCCTCATTGTCAATCATTTTGAAAAAATCATGGCTCATGTAGTCCGAATAGAACCAAACGACCCACAAACTCTGTTAATTCATGACGATGTAACTGATAAGCTCGCCCAGGTTGGTTGGTTAGTTTTCGTTCGATCATTTAAGGGGTTTAATTTGGAAGTAGCCAAGGAATTCTCCAAGACCTTCGATGGCACTAGAGCTAAGGTGGGAGATGTCTAGTTCCAGATTAATAAGGAGTTTATTTCCAAAGATAATGGTCTTCCTCTTTCAAGGGATAAATGGTTTAAAAACATCAAGGTTAAGAACATCCATTAGCAGTCTCTATTGACATCTGAGAAAACGTGGTACCATATTAAGGGTATTCCCTTAGATTTCTTCCAGCCCAGATGGTGTGGTCTCTTGTTGACTATCAAATAGTTCATAACCTATGAGGGACGTTATGGTCTGATATTATATTTTCATATACATTTGCTTATGGTTTTCCTAGGGTTCTATTTAAACTTTCTTTTTTATTTGCATAGAAGTTTGCCAAATATGTCTAAGTTTTACAATTGCCCAAATCAAAACCCTGAAACCAGTCTCTTCCATCACTGTCTTATTCGTACCTCGATCGAGTGTCATATTGCTAGTGTTGGGGACAGTTGGGAAAGTTTCCTAGTAAGGAATCAGTTTTTACCCTAGCACGGAAACTGTATTGTTGACAGTACTCAGGATGTTGAAGAGATTTTACCTCCTCAAACTCTACCACATGAGGTTCAGATTGAAATTCAACTCCACGGAAATCCCATTTTGTCGTCTGATCATCAAAACAGTGCTTTACCTACAGTGCAAACGACACTAAGGAAGAAGGAGTTTGTTCCTAAGAGGTCTTTAGAAACTGTCCTAACTAGTTTGAAGGATCGAGTATCAAATTATGCTTAAGGCATGGCGTATGTTTTCGGTGATTGAAGGAAAATCTAAGGAACAGAGAAAAAGAATTAAACAAACACACCAAGCCTGGGAAATTGATTTTAGGAATAAGAGTGTTGGTCGTGTTTTGTCCAGGATGATTCAAAATAGAAATAGGAAAAAGGATAGCTCCATTCCAACAATCACCATACTAGATCAAGACTCCTTAGAAGACATAAATCGAAATTGTGAAGAGGACAATCATACCCACTATGATTTTGTCTCAAAATTACCTTCTTTCCTTCAAGATTGTAAAGGATTTCCAGGCACACAAGTTGATCTAAAAGCTAAACTTGTGCAAGAAAGGCCCTTAGAGACAGACCAACAACATTCGATCCCAGATTTGGAACCTGAGTACTATCATGATTGCTTAGCATGGGCTCAGAGGTATTTTGTTTATGTCATGTATTTGCAAATGTGCCTTAATCAGGTAATGAGGCAAAATAAAGAGTTGGAAAAGGATAACATGAAACTAAAGACTGAAACACAGAAATGCATATCTCGGGCAAGTAAAAAGCCAAAACATTATGGAGATTTAATCATAAAAAATTCATCAAATGTCAAACTTTTTATTGGATAATAAATGCATGCTTCTACATTCTCGAATGGTTGATTTGGGTAACAAAATTCAGTTTCATTTCGGTTGAGTTTTTTTATTTATCATGATTTGTTTTTATTGTTTTTAGACTAGCTATAGAATCAAATATTTTGTAGCCAATCCTAATTTAGTTAATTAGAGTTCTAATTTTATTTAATTTTTATTTTTAGGTTTTCAAACAGATTGATGGATGTTATATGCACTACTTAGCCATTGAAGATTATGGATTTTCTTATGTTCTTTTGATTAGTAAATAGACTTTATCTCCAAATAGTTGGCGATTTAATTTTGATTATTATAACAAACCTTGTATAAGTTGTTATGAATATTGTTATTATAACTTAGATTAGGATTTGATTTCTCAACTACTCTATTTTTTAAAAGATCTACCTTTATCCTATGGATATGAGAGTTGATCGTTGTTTTGTTTAAATACTTGTGTTATTTTGAAACGACACATGATTGGAATTCTGGGACAATGGACTAAAGTTTATTTTGAAGGAGGATATGAATACACATTTTTCCCAATGGCTTTTGTCCTGTCAGTAAATTGTTTTGGTATAATTATTCTATTGGTCATCTAATTTCATATTCTTCTAAGATCAAATGTGTGTTGATTAAATTAGATTTGATCTGTTTTATCAATACATGATTTGATGTTTTAATTTTGTTCATGTCATTTATGTTTTATAAACGATAGTATATTATTCCAGCTTATTAAGATCCATATGATATTTCAATTGTAAGGCAAATATCTCAATATTTTGAGTTNTATATGAATTTCAAAGTGTATGAATGTTATGTGTATTAATCCCTTGAATTTTTTCTAAAGTGATTATAAATACTTGCATTACGCATTAAGGAATATCTTATGGTGAAAAAGATTGCTAAGTGCTAAATCCATAAGTAATTAATGGTTCTTAAGTAACATTGCTCAGTAATCAACCATGTATCTCTACATCATTAATAGATCATTCCTTCTGAATTATTTGCATGAATGTTGTGGATATCCATATTCTAACTCACAACCAACAATATGGAATACCTCTTGAATTATCTACATCTAAATCCAATGAAAATCCGCAGTCAAATAGTGGTCACTTGAAAATATTGTGACCTAAAAAATGACATATTACAATAATTTATTATAGAAATAAAAAATTTCATTTATCTTCTACATAATTTTAAATCACTTAACAGTCTCAGTTCAATGTTATGTTAGATTAACCTCCATAACTAGTACTAGAATTACTCAATTACGAAGATGACATAAGCTAAAATTCAATTATGCAAGTAGAAAACATTTGGACAACCCAAACACTTCATATATATTTAGAATTTGAAGTGCATGCACCTACCAATATCTTATAAGAGGTTGTTAGAAGTCAGGCTCTTCAAAACCTAGCGATGGAAACCACAAATTAACATTAGACAATATCTCACTCCATTAGAGATCATCAACAAGGTAACACACATAGTGATAAGTACTTTTTGGAACCTACATTTGTATCCCACACTTGTACAAGATCAAGTCCCTCTATCTCATCGATAAAAAGCACATTAGGTAGCACTAGGGTTTTCAAATGCCACAAAACCCTAACTTCTTCTCTTACAAGAGATACATGATAAACGTATTTATTTTCTCCTCTAGGTATAATTCCTAGTATTCCTAGTCTCATTAGGACAAAATCTTGACCCTAGTCTTCTCTTGACATTCCTTTGAGAAGCCTAGTTGTTAGTTTCTTAGTTGATTCAATCCACAATTTGACCATTTTCTAGGGAGCAGACATTATTCCACTCTTTCTATGCATGACATATATAAAATCATTTGATTTATGTGTAACCCTTCACAAATTCCAAAAAGACTAGTCAATGACTCATTAATGTACTCATGTTGTTTTAGATTGTGTAGTGGGTATATGTAAATTTTGTTAAACCCATCAATTATTAATAACATGTATTCAGTTTTCCATGATGTCCACTAAACTTATTGATTTTGATCAATAGAATGAGAGAGTTCACATGGAAACTATATCTTAAAATGGGTATCATTTTCCACCTACAAATACAAGTTTTGAGATTACATTTCATGACACACCATAGAAAGTAATGCTATGATACCAAAATTCCTCCAAGGAGACTTGAGACCATTATTGTTTTCCCTTCACCATCTGTGAGAGTTTATTTTGCATTTCTACTCAATTTTTGGGTTAGAGCACACAAACAGAAAAAGGACCCTCCCAAACCAAATACCACAAACCTGTTTATGTCATGCCTTTACCATGCCTTTCCATGCCATGTCATTGGCATGCCATTGTCATGTCTTGCCAAGACATTCCATGGCATGCCCTTGCCATGCCATTTCCATTTCAAAGTCATTTCCATGCCTTCCCATGACATGCCATTGCCATGCTATTTCCATTCATTTCCAAACCATACCATGCCATTCCATTGCCACGCCTCTCTATTTCCATGCCTTGCATTGCCTTTCCTTGCCATGCCATGCCTTTCCTTTGCATGCCTTGTCATGCAATGCCTTGCATTTCCTTGCCATGTCATGCCTTTCCATGCCATTCATTGCCTTGTCATGCATTTTTAGGTCATTACTTGCCTTTCCATGCCATGCCATGTATTTCCTTCCATTTCCATGCCTTTCCATTCCATGACTGTAATACCCCAAGGTCAAGCCCCTAATTTTTTTTATAATAAATTGTAAACATGTCTCATACGTTGGTGAGCCAAGTAATGATAACCTAGGAGGATTATGTGATAGTTGGGCCATAGAGCCTAGGATGATAAGGACAAGAGCATGTTTTGTATATGTAAATATTCAAATCATTAATATAAAAGAATCATTGCGTGTAGACCAACCACGATGAAAGAGTACAGGGGACTAGGCTCCA
>SNQJ01S0013905.1:166925-189425 GCA_010110895.2 Picea sitchensis
ACTCATGTTGTTTTAGATTGTGTAGTGGGTATATGTAAATTTTGTTAAACCCATCAATTATTAATAACATGTATTCAGTTTTCCATGATGTCCACTAAACTTATTGATTTTGATCAATAGAATGAGAGAGTTCACATGGAAACTATATCTTAAAATGGGTATCATTTTCCACCTACAAATACAAGTTTTGAGATTACATTTCATGACACACCATAGAAAGTAATGCTATGATACCAAAATTCCTCCAAGGAGACTTGAGACCATTATTGTTTTCCCTTCACCATCTGTGAGAGTTTATTTTGCATTTCTACTCAATTTTTGGGTTAGAGCACACAAACAGAAAAAGGACCCTCCCAAACCAAATACCACAAACCTGTTTATGTCATGCCTTTACCATGCCTTTCCATGCCATGTCATTGGCATGCCATTGTCATGTCTTGCCAAGACATTCCATGGCATGCCCTTGCCATGCCATTTCCATTTCAAAGTCATTTCCATGCCTTCCCATGACATGCCATTGCCATGCTATTTCCATTCATTTCCAAACCATACCATGCCATTCCATTGCCACGCCTCTCTATTTCCATGCCTTGCATTGCCTTTCCTTGCCATGCCATGCCTTTCCTTTGCATGCCTTGTCATGCAATGCCTTGCATTTCCTTGCCATGTCATGCCTTTCCATGCCATTCATTGCCTTGTCATGCATTTTTAGGTCATTACTTGCCTTTCCATGCCATGCCATGTATTTCCTTCCATTTCCATGCCTTTCCATTCCATGACTGTAATACCCCAAGGTCAAGCCCCTAATTTTTTTTATAATAAATTGTAAACATGTCTCATACGTTGGTGAGCCAAGTAATGATAACCTAGGAGGATTATGTGATAGTTGGGCCATAGAGCCTAGGATGATAAGGACAAGAGCATGTTTTGTATATGTAAATATTCAAATCATTAATATAAAAGAATCATTGCGTGTAGACCAACCACGATGAAAGAGTACAGGGGACTAGGCTCCATTAGGTTGGGTAAGGGAGGGGGATGAGAGGCTAGAAAAAGGGGCTAATATTAAGATCTTAAACCTCAGAGAATAATATATATTATTATTCTAAATGTTGTGAGGAGGATATGAATTTATTCTAAGTTCCTTTTGGGAAAGGGAATGACTTCCAAATGGAGAGGAACGTGCTTCATGAGCACCATGTGTCATCTCAGGCACATGCAAATATATGTGATGATTTTGAATGTTTCGAGTTCCTTTTTTGCCATTCCTTCCACTCATGCATGCAAATAGCAGGAAAGAAGTAAAACCATGAACACCATTGTTGAACCCTCGACCATCCAGAACCTCTACAACGAGTCTGAACTGATATATTTGTTGAACCTATACCCTGTGGGTTGCCTATGTTTTGTTCTTCCATTACCATGACCCACACCCATTTTTTGTTGTTTCCATCACCCTTTCCCATGTGTTGAAGATTTGGATTGAAGAAGCGGTTTGTTAGGACCATGGATTGAAAAAGAAGGTTGTCGGGCCTGTGAGAAACTCTCTCCAGGTGAGAGAGTTTGTTGAGGAAGTGAGTTCTCCTCAAGGGAGTCCAATAACAGCTACAAAGATCTAAGAATTCATGTATGACCTATTGTTGAAGCCCTGGAAGAGAGGTGGAGCAACCAATGGATTGTGTGACAGTGAAGATGTATACTACTGGGGCGGGATAGGCATGTGGGGAATGAGAGTCAATGAGTGGTGGGAATAAGTGGATCTGTGGAGGAAATCCTTCCTGTAGACTAGTGCAACTTTTTGTTGTCCTTGCATAGCCTAATAATCCCTTTCCCAGTGGAGTTTAGTCCCAGCTTAGGGTGACCCATTGTTGAGAGTGATGAGAAGCGTGGTATAAGGCTGAGAGGTTCGTGGAAGGTCTGCACGCATTCGGTGCACTACAATTAAGAGATAAGTATCATTTATCTGCTTAATGGTTAAATGATGTATTTTAGTGCATATATGTGATTCTTATAATAATATCACGTGTTTCATTGCATGTATGATTTCATGTTATCTCTGTTTATTTCTGTTAATTTATATGTGATTTATTCCACAAAGATTTATGTCTTCCATTTCCCAACAGGTTTATGTCTGGGAATGGATAGTTTTAACTACCGATAACAAAGCTTGATACCGTGTGTGTCTTAGGTGGCGTTGTCCCTGACGAGGGTGGTCGGGGGACTTTACATTACAGTATCAGAGCCCATGGTTTCAACACTGAGCCTGGATGGGTCGGATAAGTGGTTATTGAAACAAAGGCTTCAGAGTGAACTATTGTCGAAATGGAAAAAATTCATTCTCCAAGCATTCAGGATGTCAGGAGGGAACTAAGGGAACATATTGGCTATGTTCAGAAGCTCAGAAGATATAACGGCTTGATAAACCACGAAGACGTGGTATTGGGCCACAGAGTTATATTTGGGTCGTTGGATCTATTCGAAAGGAGACAAATCCCTCACATTCGTTGGATCTGGAGAAGATGCACGGAGGATAAGCACCGAAGTCCTTCAGACTTTGCCCATCCTTTCATTTTAAAACTATAAGTAGAGAATATTGTCAAAGTCCCAAAGTCTGGAACCAATCCAGACCATCTATTCTAAGGGATACGTTTCCAAATATTAAGAAGGTTCATAGTTTCGGCACTCTGGAAGAAATGGTTTGTGCTTGTGCGGGAGGAAGATGCCCCTGAAGTCCTGAAACACCCAAGTGATGTGACAGGATGATGTCACCAGGGGTGATGTGGGCCAGTTCGACAATTCAACACTTTAGAAGCTTGGAGAAAATGTCGAAGGTAGGAAATCCCCGAAATCTCGAAGCCTGGAATTAATTTGGGCCATTGATTAAAGGAGACACGTGTCAATAGATCATCTTATTCGATAGTTCGACATCTTAGAGAAAATGTCGAAGGAAGAAAATCCCTAAAGTCTCGAAGCACCGGGTATGACATGGAAAGATGATGTCACCTAGGGTGACGTGGACCTACCTAGGTCTACCATGTGTCACTCGTTTCTGTACTTTTGGCAGGCCCTTAGGACGAATTGGAACCGGACATGTGTCACCACTTTGATTGGTTATATTTGTACTTCATGGGACCCAAAGGTTAAGAAGTTTGGGATTTTGATGTTCGGGAGAAATGGAGTGAGCTAAGGTGAAATATCGTGAAGCCTGAAGTCCCTAAGTGACATGGCCTGCTGACATCCCCTGAGATGATGTGGGCACGTAGGATGCATGCCACGTATCAGTCATATTTGTATTTTTGTTCAACCTTGATTGGACCAATTAGAAGTACGAAATGTAGGGGCCATGTTTATATGATGACAATAGTATTACGTGTGCCCCAAAAAGTTAAAAAGGTTCGGGAGTTCGGTGTTTAGAATAAATGAGAGAAGAAGGTGTGAAATTCTCCGAAGCCAGAAGTTTTGAAGCGACGAAGTTCTGGATAAGCACCAATCATCTTAGCGCTTGGTCACAGCCTCTGGTCACATGAATTTGGGGACCAAAGAAAACGGGCTAGTGCCCAAATTTTTGTTTTAAGAACAAAAAAAAGGCTTAGAGAAGGATCCCATGAGGTCCATGATTGAACAAACCTGCATCAAAAGAAGAAAGGAAAAGGATGTAAAGCTGAAGAGAGGATCTAGCACGGATCCAAGAGCCAATTTGGCTCTGAGAATTAAGAACAATTGAACATATATCACCTTCCAGGAAGTGTCGTTGCTCAAATAGTCATAACTTCCTACTCAAAACTCTAAATTGAGCAAGGGAGCAGTCGTTGGAAAGGTATGGAACAATAGAGGACAATTGTTCACCTAGAATTTGTCTATGGAAAGTAAAAATCTTTCATAAAATAATAATAAGGAATTATGATCATTTATAAATCAGAATTGTATATGTTTGCATGGTTTTCTTCAAACAGTTAGCCTGACAAGAGTTTTGTTGGCTGCACACTTTTGTAGAGTTTTTTGCTGCCAAAAAAAACCAGAATCTTCCTGGAGTGCAGAAATATGGAGGATGCAAAAGAGGCTTAGATTCAGGAAGATGAGGTTAGAGGAATGAATGTCCATCTGGGAATTGAAGGGAAAAATTCCAATGGACATGGAGGAGGAAAGGATGAAGACATCAATCGAGTGGATACCATCAAGAAATTGTAGACAGATGTCTAGAGCTACAAGGTTGATAATGAGAGGCTTATGAAAGAGAAGAAACAACAAGAAGAGTTCAATATCAAGTTAATGAAAATCCTGGAAACAATCGAAAAGAGGTTGGATAAGGAGAGTGGATCCAACAAATCAGGAAGCCACAAGACCACTGAGAAGAAAGGAATATCAACGAGTGGTAACAGACATAACCACCACTCCCATAAGCATTCCCATAGGAGATCACACAGTATCTCAATTCCATCCCCTGTCAGAAAGTATAGGAGGTCTGGGGTGGATGATTTGAAGGGAGAAATGAACAAGATAAAACCTCCTACTTTTGATGGAGATCACAAGAAGGATGAAGATGTTGAGACATGGATGCTAGGCATGAGGAAGTATTTCCAATTATATAAATACTCTTCTCATGTTGAGGGAAGAATTTCTATCTACTAGTTGAAAGGAAAGGCATCCATGTGGTGGGATCAACTTGTGCAAGTGCAGCACCTCAGAGAGAAAAATGTGACTTGGAAGGAATTCAAGAGGCATTTTGAGAAGAAATACCCGACTAAGAGGTATTATGATAAAAATATGAAAGAGTTACTTGAAATCAAACTGGGATACATGACTATTGAAGAATAAGAAAGGACATTCTTAGATGTGTTGAAGTATGTCTCCTTCATCAAGGATGAGATAGTGAATATTCAAAGGTACCTGAGTGGGATGCCATCTTTCATCAGTGAAAAGATTCAATATGATAATCGTAAAAATTTGGAAGAAACCATAAGAAGAGCTAAGTTCTTGTATGATCATCAAAAAGGAAATCCTACCTTCCAGAAGGATTTGGAGGAAAAGAAGAAGTTTAGAAGAGATATGAGGAAGAAGGGGAGAAAGCCTCCATTCTTCATAAATAATTCTCATGGACAACCAACTTTTAGAGAGCCCAATATGGATGAGGCAGGTGGATAAAGGCCAATACAACCATCGATGCAATGTTGGGGTTGTAAAGGAGATCATAAGTATAGGGATTCCCCTCACAAAGATGACAAAGTGATAACTGTCCACAATGTCCAACAAGCAGAAATAGTGGAGGACATGGGTAGAAGTGTGTCAAGGATCTATACAGCCCTGGACAACAAGAAAGATGAGTTTCAATCACATATTATTGGATTTGAATGTATGATAAATTATCGTTCCTTTACTATTTTAAATAGATCCAGGAGCTATTCATAGTTATATAGATCCTAAGGTAGTGGAAATATTTCTTTTTCCAAGAAGCAAACATGAGAAGTATTGGATGGTACAGCTGGCTATAGGAGGCAAGGGAAAATTTGTTGAGTTAGTCAATTTATCTCCATTGGGAATGAATGGGATGAATACCAAGGCATATTTGAACATCTTGCCTTTGGGTTCATATGATTGTCTTATTGGTATGGATTTGTTGGACAAAAACGATTTTGTCTTAGATTGTCATAACAATGAATTTACTTGGCTAGATGAGGAAGGGAACGCAAGAGCATTCCAAGGAATTCCTAGTGAAGTTATTGTCCAAGAGATATCAGCAATGCAACTGAAGAAGTGTTATAGAAAGGCTTGCCAAGTGTTTTCATTTCATATGGAGGAAACACGTAAGGATAGGGTGCCAAATATAGAATATAAACCAGTCCTAAAAGAGTTTGAGGATGTGTTTAAGGAGATACCAGGACTATCCCCAAAGAGAGATATTGATTTCTCTATAAATTCGATGCCTGGAGCATCTCTAGTGTCAAAGACTCCCTACATAATGAATACTCCAAAGCTGAAGGAGTTGCAAATGCAACTTGAATATCTATTGAAGAAGGGGTACATATGCCCAAGTGTGTCACCTTGGGGTGCCCCAATGTTATTTGTGAAGAAGAAAGATGGGAACTTGAGATTGTGTATTGATTTCAGAAAGTTAAATAAAGTAACTGTGAAGAACAAGTATCCTTTGCCAAGGATTGATGATCTCTTTGATCAGTTGATGGGTGCAAGGATATTTTAAAATATTGATCTGAGGTCATGATACCATCAGGTAAGGATTAAAGATTATTACAGTATTTGAGGACAATCCTTAATGGTCTAAGGTATTTGTTTGATCAACCAACTTTAAATGCCAGACAAAGCAGATGGTTGGAATTTCTCTGCAAGTATGACTTTGATATTAAGCACATCAAAGGAAGGGAGAACAAAGTGGTCGATGCACTCAACAAGATAGTGCATGAGTTACATTCTACAACCATTAGCATGTACTAAACTGTTCTTGAAGGAAAAATTTCTGAGGCTGTAAAAGTAAATTTGCAGTACAAGTAATTGGTAACAAAATTACAACAAGGAAAAATGAAGCAAAAGGTTGAAGATTAAAAATTGAGATATGATGGAATTATCTTGTACAGGAACATAATTTTTCTACCCAATTCTCTAGAATTGAAAAGTATGATCTTAAAGGAGATGCATAATGTGCCTTATGATGGACACCCAAGATATCAGAAAACAATGGAAACAACCAGGAGCCAATATTATTGGCTAGGTATGAAGAAAGAAATTGTTGGGTACATTGCCATATGTATGGAGTGTCAAAGGATCAAGGTTGAGCATAGACACCCAGTTGGGTTGCTACAGCCATTACCCATTCCTGAGTGAAAGCGGGAAGTGGTGACAATGGATTTCATCACCAAATTGCCAAGGACATGAAAGCATTATGATTCTATCATGGTAGTGGTGGACACACTTACCAAGGTTGCCCATTTTATTCCATTGAAGAATACTCACAAAGAAACAAATGTTGATGATATTTATATGAGGGAGGTAGCACGATTTAATGGTATTCCCAAGATAATTATGTCTGATAGAGACCCATAATTCACTTCAAATTTTGGAAGGGATTATTCAAGGGGTTCAGAACCAATGTGAGCTTCAGTACAACCTATCATCCTAAGTCTGATGGGAAAACAAAAATGGTGAACCAAGTGATAGAGGATATGTTAAGGATGTACATGATGGAAAAACCATCTAAATGGGAATATTATCTACACTTGGTATAATTTTCCTACAACAATGAGTACCAAGCATCTTTGAAGATGAGCCCATTTAAAGCACTTTATGGTAGAAAGTGCAACAGTCGTGTAAGTTTGGACAATCCAGTTGATAGGGCAATGATTCGGCCATAGTTTCTCAGAGAAATGGAAGAGAAAATGTTGAGGATTAAACAAAATTTAAAGGAGGCCCAAGACAAGAATAAAATCTATGTTGACAAGGGAAAAAATCACAATGAATTTAAGGTGGGTGATCATGCTTTCTTGAAGGTGAAGGCCAACAGAAGTTCCCTGAAGTTTGGAAATTGTTCCAAGTGGGTAGCTAGATATTGTGGACCATTTGAAATCCTAGAGAGAATCAGTCTAGTAGCTTATATGATTTCATTTCCTACATCTATGTCTGTTCATAATGTATTCCATGAATCATTGCTCAAAAAATATATACCTGATGCTAATCTTGTAATTGATTAGAATGTGATTTAGGTGGACCAAGAAGGCGATATCCAAGTGCATCCGGTATGCATTATGGAACGGAAAATAAAAAGACTTTGGAATCGAACCATAGGGCTTGTAAAGGTCCAATGGACCTGGTATGGTCCTGAGGACGCTACTTGGGAGCATGAGGATGTAATGCAGGCAGAGTACCCGCATATTTTTGAAGCTTTTAAAAATATTGTTGATATGGTGTAAAATAATTACATTGAGCACAGTGAAAAAATAAGGGGAGGGGATTGTAATACCCCAAGGCAGAGCCCCTAATTTTTTTTATCATAAATTGTAAACATGTTTCATAGGATGGCGAGACAAGTAATGATAATCTAGGAGGATTATTTGATAGTTGGGCCAAAGAGCCTAGGATGCTAAGGCTAGGAGCATGTTTTGCATATGTAAATATTCAAATCATTAATATAAAATCATGACTGAGTGTAGACCAACCATGATGAAAGAGTGCAGGGGACTAGGCTCTAGTAGGATGGGTAAGGGAGGGGGATGAGAGGATGGAAAAATGGGATAAGCTTAAGAGCTTAAACCTCAAAGAATAATATATATTATCATTCTAAATGTTGTGAGGAGGATATGAATTTATCCTAAGTTCCTTTTGGTAAGGGGAAAGACTTCCAAATGGAGAGGAACACGCTTCATGAGCACCATGTGCCATCTCAGGAACATGCAAATATATGTGGGGATTTTAACTATTTTGGGATCATTTTTATCCATTCCTTCCACTAACCCATGAAGCTAGAAGGCAAGCAGTAAAACCGTGAACGCCATTTTTTAACCCTCAACCATCCAGAACCTCTGCAATGAGCCCGAACTGATATCTTTGTTGAACATGTACCCCACGGGCTTCCTATGTTTTGTTATGACCTTACCGTGCCCCACACTCATTTTTTGTTGTTTCCACCACCCTTGCCCGTGTGTTGAGGAGCTAGATTGAAGAAGCAGGTTGTCAGGCTCGTGGATTGAAAAAGAAGGTTGTTAGGCCTGTGAGAAACTCTCTACAGGTGAGATAATTTGTTGTGGAAGTGATTTCTCTTGGAGGGGGTCTAGTAGTAGCTACAGAGCTCTGAGAATTCATTTCTAGCCTATTGTTGAAGCCCTGGAAGGGAGGTGGAGCAATTGATGGACTGTGTGACAGTGAAGGTGTATACTCCTGGGGTGGGAAAGAAATGTGGGGAATGAGAGTCTGTGAGTGGTGGGTGTAAGTGGATCCTTGGAGGAAATCCTTCCTCTAGACTGGTGTAACTTTCCAGTTGTCCTTGCCTAGCCTAGGAATACCTTTCTCGGTAGAGTTTAGTCCCAACTTAGGGGTGACCCACGGTTGAGAGTGATGAGGAGTGTGGTCTAAGGATGGGAGGTTCATGGAAGGTCTGCACGCAGTCGGTGCACTACAGTTAAGAGATAAGTATCATTTTTGTTATTAATGATTAAATGATGTATTTTAGTGCATGTCTATGATTATTATAATAATATCATGAGTTTCGTTGCATGTATTCTTTCATGTTATCTATGTTTATTTATGTTAATTTTATATGTGATTTATTCCACAAAGAGATCTGTCTTCCATTGCCCAACAGGTCTATTTCTAGGGATGGACAATTTTAGTTACCAATAAGAGAGCTTGAGACCGTGTGTGTTTGAGGTGGCGTTTTCCCCGACAAGGGTGGTCGGGGGAAGTTACAATGACATTCCTTTCCTTTCCATGCCATGTCATGCCTTTCCTTCCCATGCCATTCCATGCCATGCCATGTCATGCATTTCCTTGCATTTCCTTGCCATGCCATGCCATGACATGTCATGCCTTGGATTTCCTTTCCTTTCCATGCCATGAATTTCGATGCCATTCCTCGCATTTCCATTCCATGCCTCGCCTTTCCTTCCATTGTCATGCCATGCCATTCCATTGCCATACCATGCCATTGTCATGCCATGACATTTACATGCCAATTCTATTCCATGCCATGGAATTCCATTTCCATGACATGGCATGCCATTTGTATGCCATCGAATTCCATTTCCATGCCATGGAATGCCATGTCCATGGATTTCCTATCCTTTCCTTTCCATGCCATGGCATTCCATTTCCATGTATTTCCTATCCTTTCCTTGCCATGCCATGTCATCCCATGCCTTGCCTTTGCATGCCTTGTCATGCCATGATCCAGATTTATGAGAGGAACAAAATTAAAACACAAATTTATAATATTAACACAAAGAAACGATGAATAATAATAGAGATATAGTAAAAATTGACTTCTATTAAATAAGAAATATGTTGAAACTATAAAATGCAGATTGAAACAAGCTTGTTAGAATGGTGGCAGCTTATCTTTGAGAAGAGATGTGAGAACTATGCTCGTTCGCAAGAAGATGAGTAAAATGAAGATCTAAAATCATTTTTACAATAAACATGAATATCAAAAACCTATACATACAAAAACCTAACCCTAAGGGATGAAGCACCAAAATTCATGTGGGCCCTGTTGGGGTAAGTTGGTACATCAACTTCCCGAGGTCATAACTTTTGCATACGATCTTTGTTTTAGATGCATGATAGCCCATTGCAAAGGTCTATCTGAGGAATGCACATTATGTCATCAATATTTGACTATGTTTATAGTTCAATTGTGTATATCCCTAAGAATGTTGTTTAGGGACTGAAAATGACCCCTGAAGTTCAGGTCCCGAAAACTAGGAAAAAATTATCAAACTGAGAAACTCCCAAGATGATCCAGTTGGAATAGGTGGGTGGCCACTGATATCCACCTAGATCAATCCTCCCTTGTTAGGAATAAATGGTATCCATTGCATTGAGTTCCCCCATAAGATGAGAAAATTTATGCTCAATTTGGCCCCGACTGAACTATTTTCCTTGGTGGAGGAGCTTCCCTACTTTGACAACCCGATAAAGATGAATCCTATGTTGGTGAGTTCCATTGACCTGTGTGTCCATGATATTATCAGTGAATGCATGATCCATGCAATCAAGGTTGAGATCTCTTGGTTTCAATTGTTCTGATATCTTTGAGGTGTCCAATAATGGTGGAAGATATGGTCGAAGGAGGTCCACATTAAATACTGGATGCAAGCCAAGGAAGGGGGCAATGTTGACCTAAAATGAATTATGACCCACAAACTTGGTGATGGTGTAAGGTATATAGTAGAGTGGATGAAGCTTTCGATGGGGCCCTGTAATGCGTTCCTTCTAGAAGTGCAACCAAACTTTATCTCCCACCTGAAACTTGTGTGGAACCCGATGTTGATCATGGTGTTGCTTGTACTTGGCATTGGAAAACATCAACAGTCAACATCAACAGAAGTGACATTTTTGTTTACGCCCAACATCTGGTAGGTGGTAGATAATTCAAAATCTCTCTCATAGAGTTGGGGCCACCTAGAGGTCTTGTGACCACAACAGTTTAGCACCGTGGTTAATGCTGCAACTGGAGGGTGACTGAGGAAATCAACGACACGGTTGGTGCTTCTTGTATTATACTTGATGTTGAGATGGAACTGTTGCAAGTATGTGGAACACTTCTGATAGCAGACATTCTGCAATTTTACATGTGTCTGCATGAACTACAACAACTTATGATCGATGTGGATGATTGTCTCCTTCCCAAGAATGTAATTCCTCCATTGGAGGCACACTTGCACAATGGATTACATTGTTTTGTCATAATTAGGGTACTTAAAGACACCATCTAATTGTTTCTCACTATGATAGGCCACATGGTGTCTGTGTTGAGTGAGAACTGCACCCACAACATAGTCTGAAGCATATGTCTCGATCTCAAAGGTTTGTTGCAGGTTGGGTAATGAGAGCACTACATATGAGCACAAGTGTTACTTCAAATCATCGAACACTTTCTATTGGGACAAGTCCCACATGAAATTTTCCTTACCACCACCCCTATTTACACGGATGAGGACCCATCCAATATGGGAGAATCCCAACACGAACCTATGATAGAAATTGGCAAGGCTTAAAAAGCTTCGAATCTTAGTGAGTGTTGTTGGGGTTGGCAAGTCATGAAAGACCTGGATCTTGGTGGGATCAACATGCACCCCATGATCATCAAGAATGTAGCCTAGGTACTGGACCTTGTCAATGATGAAGGAGCATTTTTTCAAATTTGCGTATAGCTTGTGTTGTCGTAGAGTGTGTAGGACCTGTTGAATATGTTGCAAGTGTTCCACCCAATTCTTGTTTTATATGAGGATGTAATATATATACACCACCACAAAAGAATTGGTGACAGGACAAAATATATCCTCTATCTTCCTCATTAAAGTTGTTGGGGAATTCGTCAAACCAAAGGGCATGCACAACCATTCAAAGAGACCTTATTTGGACTTGAAGGAAGTTTTCCATACATATGTCTACTCTATTGGGACTTGATGATATCCAGACTTCATATAAATATTACTGAAGTATTTTGCCCCCTTGAGTTGATCAAGGAGATCATTGATTTGGGGAATCAGGTACCAGTTCCTGACTATGATTTTATTTAGGTATGGGTAATCTATGTAGAGTCGCTAGGTCCCATCTTTCTTTTGCACAAGTACTATTGGACTTCCACATGGTGATGAGTTGGGTCAGATGTGCCCCTTTTGGAGTCATTCTTGGATCTGACGCTTGATCACCTGATTTTCTAATAGAGAGTGGAGATAGACTGGCCCATTAGGTAGTGGTGCATTGGGGGTCAAATAAATTGAGTTCTTAACCTGACAGTGTGGAGGTACCCCAGTGGGTAAGGAGAAGATGTATTTGTATTATTTGATTACTTTATCCACTTGCTTCTGTTGTGTGGAGATATCGACCGCAGATGCCATGGATGTGGCTGCAACCTTTTTCTCACTTTGAGAGAGAATAAAAAAGAATACAAACTTCCCAGTATAAGAGACGACCTTCCTGCATTGCTTAGAAGAAATCAAGGAAATGGAAGTAGGTGGGACTACCTCGGGTATCCTGTACAATTTCCTATCCAAAGTAATAATAATACTATGAGGCCTAGACTCATAGACAACATGACATTTCCATAAATAAGTTTGTCTGAGAAGAACATCACAAAATTCAAGGGGCGATACATCACATAATACCTCATATTTGAAGGGATTGATGTCGTAGGACATACAACATTGTTCATTGATGCGAAGATCACTTCCTTGGTAGAAGCATCCGATGGTGTATGGCTACGGGTGCGAATTTGTTGGCATGGCCAACCACTTGATGACCTTGGCTGACATGAGGTTCTTTCGGATACCATTATCAATGATGAATTGCAGTGGAGTACCCTTTACCCACATCTGTGAATGAAAGAGATGTTCACCTTCCTCTGGCTCATCAGGTTCACTAGGATGGATCTTGGTGGTAGAAATGGTGGTACTGGGTTCCATGTAAATAATTTGTCTCCCATTTTCTAGTTTTGAATTTGAGTCGGAACCCACATCTGATTAAGAGGATTTCAACTCCACCACAAATGAATTCTTTGAGCGACAATCAACAATGTTATGCTAGGTGATCTTATGGAAGTCACACCACTTCCCAATGTCTTTCTTTATCTCTCCATTTTCCTTCTTTAATTATGGACTAGACCGGTTGTCCTGAGGCTGTCCATATTTTCTTTTCCATTTGTTCTGTGGGTTTGGGAGGCCCTTTCCCTACTTCTATTGTGAGGGGTTCCCAGACCCAAATTGTTTCATCTTTTTTCTAAACTTCTACTCGATTTTGACAACATATCGATAGGACGCACCAAAGGATGAGATGACTAGAAACTCCATTTCTATCTAAATGTATATATGCAAACCACCATGGTACTTGAGCACCATATGTCATTCAAAATATTTGATACCTATCTTGGTGCACAAGGTATGGAAGACATTGGTGAAATATGGCATTGTTTGGTCTCTTTTTTGCCACAGTGTGGTCCATCTTGTATACAAGTCACCATAACTTCCAATAGGGAAGTATTGTTCCTTAATAGTATCCCTGAAGGAACCCCAAGTGGGTGAAACTGCAAATAATGTGGATCCCTCTATTTCCTTTTTCTCACAGAATGTCTCCCACTAATCTTTGACATGAGGGATGACCTTAAGGAGCACAAATGTAATCGTTTCTCTATCGGAAAAGTTGTGGATACAAAAATACCCTTCTAGAAGTTTTAACCATTTATCTATGACATCTTCATCTATTTGACCTTCAAATATAGGAATATTAAAATTTATCTGTACCTTGAAGGGGGCAAGGCCTTTGCTTGAGGTAGATGTGTCACTTGTCAACAGTCGTCGAAGGATTTGTCCAAAGTTGTCCATCATCTCCTTCCTATGTCACTAGAGGGATTCCTCGAGAAATTTTTTTAATGGATATACTTTCTCATCATGTTACTTTTTTCCCACCATGGAAGGTTTATTGGGCATGCGAGAGTAGTTTTCATCAAGAGAAACAAGCTCGAGACCCAACTCTCTATACCCTAAGCTCGTCGGGGACATGCACTAAAAATGACAAGGAGTAGACTGCTCTAATACAAATGATCCGGATTTATGAGAGGAACGAAATGAAAACACAAATTTATAATATTAACAGAGAGACATAGTGAATAATAACATAGATACAATAAATCTTGACTTCTATTAAATAAGAAATATGTTGAAACTGTAAAATGCATAATGAAACAAGCTTGCTAGAATGGTGTCATCTTATCTCTAAGAAGAGATGTGACGACTACAATCATTCGAAATAAGATGAGTACCATGAGGATATGAAATTATTTTTACAATAAAAATGAATTTAAAAACCCTATACATCCAAAAAACTAACCCTAGGAGATGAAGTGCCAAAATTCATGTGGGCCATGTTGGGGTAAGTTGGTACATCAACTTCCCGGGGTCGTAACTTTTGCATAAGATATACGTTTTAGGTGCACGATAGCCCGTTGGAGAGGTATATATGTGGAATACACATTATGTCATAAAAATCTAACTCTTTTCACAATTTCATTATGGAAATCCCTAAAAACGTTGTTTAGGGCCTTAAAACGACCCCAAAAGTTCAGGACCCGAAAACTAGGAAAAAACTGCCAAACTTAGAAACTGCCAAGATGAGCCAGTTGGAATAGGTGGGTAGCCACCGATATCCACCTAGATTGATCCTCCCCTCTTAGAAATAAATGGTCTCCATTTCATTGAGTTCTCCCATCAAATGAGGAATTTTGTGCTCAATTTGGCCCCAGGTGAGCCACTTGCCTTGGTGCAGGAGTTGTCCTTCTTTGAAAACTTGATAAAGTTGGATCCTCTGTTGGAGATTTCCCTTGACCTGCATGTCCATGATATTATTAGTGGATTCATGTTCCATGCAGTCAGGGTGGATCTGTCTTTGTGTCAATTGTTCTGCAATCTCTGAGGTGTCCAATAATGGTGGAAAATATGGTCAAAGGAGGTCCACATTAAATATTGAATGCAAGCCAAGGAAGGGGGGAATTTTGAGCTCAAAATAATTACCACCCACAACCTTGGTGATGGTGTAAGTTCCACAGTAGAGTGGTCAAAGCTTCCTATGGGCCCCAGTAAGGCGTTCCTTCTGCAATTGCAACCAAACTTTATCTCCCACCTGAAACGTGTGTGGCACCTAGTGTTTATCATGGCGCTTCTTGTACTTGGCATTGGACCTTTGTAAAATATCCTGAACCTATTGGAAGATGTGTTAGATATTCTCAATGAACCTTGTAGCTCTGTCGTATTTAGTTTGAGCATGGGATGGGTCTTCTTGAGTGGCCGCAAGGGGTAGTGCAACATCCATTCGACCCAATGGTTGAAATCCCAACCCCACCTGAAAGGGGCTCTAGTCGGTTGATATATGTAGTTCTCTATTGTAGCAGTGTTGAAGATAGGGAAGAATCTCATCCCATGTGTGGGGATTCTTGGAATTGTACATGTGTAGGATATGCACGATCATCCGATTGGCGACCTCAGTTTCACCATTTATCTAGGGGTGGAAGGAAGTGGATTTGGTGAGATTGGTATCCAATAGTGACCAGAGGCTCAACCAAAATGTGCTGAGGAGCCAACTATCCCAATACGAGACAATGGCTTATCATCTTGACTCAAAAATTCTCCAATGGCCACTCCACTTGCATCACATTTGACCTAGAAAGTATTCTTAAAGTATGGAATAACTAAGATAGGTTGTTCTGTTATCTTTTCTTTCAACACTCTAAATCATTTATCGTCTTATTTTCTCCAGTCAAAAGAACCATGCTCCTTCTTTATAGTATCTAGTACAGGTGTGAAAATACTATTGAAATTCCTAATGAACTTTCTGTAAAAGATCGCTAACCCATGAAAAATTATTACTTCAAACATACTTCTTGGAGAATGCCACTCTCTTATAGCCCTCACCTTTTCTAGATCCATATTCAATTCATTTGAATAGATTACAAACCCCAAATACACAAGTTGTTTCTTTATAAAAGAACATTTCTTCAAATTCACCAACAACTTTTCTCACTGCAACCTTCTCAACACCATATTCAAGTGTCTTAAATGCTCCTCTTCAGTCTTACTGAAAACTAGAATATCATCTAAATAAACAATCACAAACTTCCCAATAAAATATTTGAGCACTTCATTCATTAACCTCATGAACGTACTTGGAGCATTCGTTAAGCCAAATGACATAACAAGCCACTCACACAATCCTTCATTTGTTTTGAATGTTGTTTTCCATTCATCTCCCTCTCTCATTCTTATCTGATGATAACCGCTCTTCAAGTCTATCTTGGAAAAATAACTAGCTCCACTCAAACAATCCATCAAATCATCCATTATGGGTAAAGGAAATTTATACCTGATGGTTATCTTATTGATGGCTCCAGAATCTATGCACATTCTCCAACCTCCATCCTTCTTTGGACTCAACACAGTTGGTACTGTGCGCGAGCTCAAGTTTTCTCTAATAAGACCTTTCTCCAACAACTCTTAGACCTGCTCCTTCACCTCTTCTTTCTCCTGAGGGGTCAATCTGTATGTTGCTTTGTTTGACAAACTTTCTCCCGTAATAAGGTAAATATGATGAATGATACTCTTGATGGGCTATAAATTATGGGGTAACTCATCCACCACAATGTCAACAAACTCTTCCAATAACTCCTGAAATTTCACAGGAAAATAATTCATAGAAGTGTTTGTAAGGATGACTCTCGGCTTACCTATAACAACAAACTGCATTTCCCAGTATTTATTGACTTCTTTCAAGATCTCCTTCCCACTCATGATAAGTATACTAGGACTAGCCTCCTCTTTGACTCCCTTATTTTCTAATGGAAATAACATATGATTACACCCATTTTTCTCAAGGGTATAAGCATTCTTCCTACCATCATGTATGAAATTCATGTCATATTTCCATGGTATTCCCAACAGAACATGACAAACATCCATGTATATGACATCACATAAAAATCAATCTTTGTAACTTCTTATTTTAAACTCAACTTTACACAGTATACTTACCATGACTTGATGTCATTTCTGCAACCATGACACCTTGTATGGACTCGGATGTGTTGTCATCTCTAATTTTATTTTTTCCACCATCTCCATGGATACCAAATTATCAGTGCTTCTAGCGTCTATGATTACCTTGAATAATTTGTCTTTGGTTTTGCAAGAAGTCCTGAATAAACTGTTTCTCTGAATTTACGAGAGATTTACTCATCATGAGTGATATTCCTTCTTTGGTTTCTTCTGCCTTCATCTCTGTCTCCACATTCTTCTACTGCGCCTCAGAAATGTGAGATTCTTTAACTCCTGCATTCTTCTTTCCATGACATTCCCAAGACATGTGCCATGTTTTCCCACAATCATAACACTTCACTTCTCCTCATCTGCCTCTTCCTCTACCTCTTGGAAAAATGATTTATTCCTTTAGAGTATCCTCCTCTAGAACTTCCTCCTCTCTCAGTTTCACTGTTAAATCCTCCAACTTCTCCCTTGAATTTATGGAACTTCTCTCTGGTGGTTCCTCTTCCTCTGTTAGGACTATTTCCCTTGTTCCTCCGACTTTTCTTCCTTGTCTGTTTTTATTCTACCTTCAGGGATACCTAATAAGCATATTATATAGTACTCATTGTCATCATACTAATCTCATCCTGGATTTCATACCTCAATCCATTTATATACCTAGAAAATTTCACTTCATCATTCTCCCCATGTCCTTCTCTTATATTCAACTTGTAAAATTCCTTCGTACACTCCTTCACCAACAAACCTTTATGTCTCAGATTCTGCAACCTTATAAGGAAATTCAACTAATAATCCTTGGGCATGAATTTATCCTTAAGCTTAGCTACCATCCTATCCCAACTCTTAATCTTGGTCTCACCTTTCCTCCTTCTGTCATCTTGCAATGCGTCCCACCATAAAGTTTCATGTCCCTTCAATTTGGTCACTACATGCTTTACTTTATTCTCATCATCAATCTCGTCATAGTAAAAATACTTGTCTAAAGCACTTATCCATTCAAACAATTATTCCACATTCAAGTTACCTTCATACATTGAGACTTCCATTTTTTCTCTGGTTCCCAGCTTGATAACAACTCTCAGTAATCGCTCCTCTACTACTTGTTCTCCTACGACTTATTTTGCTTCTACATATTCACTGAAATCACTAGTCTTTGGTGCTCTCCTTCATTATTTTTCCATGGCATACAACCTTGCATGAAGTTGTCTCATTTCTTCCTCCATGGTTGTGTTGACTACAAGTCTCTCTCTGTGTCTCCTTGGCAGCGTGATTCTATGTACTTATTTTCACAGATCTTATTCCTTCTATGATACCACTTGATGAAAACCCCCCCTGGGGCTCACATGACCTCCCCGTCTATGATAGAATTGTATAGGAGCCAAAGAGGCTCTTGCATCCCTACTGAACCCTTACAATCCTTTACCACAGGATGATCCAAAAAATATCTTTTACATGACTATGGTTGAGTTATTAAGCATGTGTTGATTAACCAATTAGGAAGATTAGAGAAAGAGGAAGAATTATAGAATAAGCATAACAACCATATACACATATGCATATCTGAAATAAAGAATAAAACAACAACAAACCATAACACCAATGTTATAACGGAGTTCGACAATCTTGCCTACGTCTCTGGGCCTTTGTCTTAGTGGGTGAGGCTTTCTTATTTCTATTCAAAGCTCAATAAGTACAACAAAGTAGTGCCAAAAGGTTATAAAAATGATCTGGTCTTGTTCTACCATATCTTAAGATTACAACAGAAGAAACGACACTCAAATCGGATGACCATAGCTCCTAGAAATGGCCCGCAAAGATGCGCTCATCAACATCTTCCCTGTATAAAAATGGCTTTGGCTTGGTAAATATTCAACATAAAACTGCTCTAAATCTCATCTAACGTTGGTAACCATCTCCCAATTTCCTCCCAAGATATAGCCTCAAAAAGAGCCCGATATCCCCCAAAAAAGGGCCAAAAATCCCCAATAATAGTTGAAACATGTTTATAAATCACTATACCAAAGTCAAAAAACCCACTTATGCACATTATTTGGGTGAAAACCCTAACTGGATGGACCCCCTTTGTATGGAACTCTGCCATGTGGCCTAGCACTGGTCCTTAGCGCATTGGTCCCCTGAAATCTGGCACCTGGTCTCATGTGATTGGGCCATATTCCCACAGTTTAACCTTCTGTGCAATCTGGTGTATCCCCTTGACATAGTAGCCCAAGGTTTATCCCCTAGTCGGTGGGCTAGCCCGACTGACCTGGATAAACCCTTATCCACCGCATATGAAAAAATCCTGGATCTTGTGGTGATAGGATGGAACCGAGTCCCGATTCTTATGGATTATGAAGCCATGTAGCAAGGACCGTGGGCTATGGAATAGTTGTTGCAAATGGAGCAGACTACCAACGTATGGACACATGCATATATATGTGAACCATGGGTTGGGGCTAAGCCCCAACCCTTTATCCGCCTGGAGTAAATTTCATTGAAACTTAAATATAAGTTTCAAGCTATAGTTTACAAGGTACACCTACGGGCGGGCTAGCTAGCCTGGCTCTACCAAGACACTCTGCCCGGTGGGAGGTCCATGGTTTGAACCTATGAAACTCTAATATTTTATCAAACAAACATCTAATTCTTAGGTGCCATGTGGCAACCCATGTCTGGGCCATGTGGCACCACCTCATTTGTCAAGTACATTTTCGCATGTCAATCGTCAATTTGCCCATGTGTCTACCATGTTATTCTTCTAGCGTACTTGCCACTGGACCTATGATTGCCATGTTTCATATAGATGTGCCATGTCACCCATACAGATGTGCCATGTGTCACCAATACAAGGGTGACACGTGTCACTCCGTGACTAGTGCCCTGTACATATCCATGACAACGTCTGTATGCCTAGTCAGCCTCTCACATGTCATCTCCAGAAGCTGCCAACTGTGCCTGCCATGTCATTTGTATGACCGTATGGCCTATACAATCATCTTCCATGTGGAAATGTACGGACTGTGCAGTCATCATTTTTTTGCCTGTTTGGAAAAATTAATAGATCACCATAACTTGAGCATACGATGTTTGTTTGATCCTGTTCAAGTTGTGTTCAGTTCAAATCAATGAGGTCTACACACACGTCCGATTTGAATCCATTATGAGAAATTTTAATTTTAGGCCTTTTTGAGTCCCATCAAGCTCCTGGATCCGAATCTGGATCACACCTCCCCACTAAAGGACCTTTTGGTCCCAAAAAGGTTACTGACCAGTCATCAATCTCTAGATAGGCCACCCATCTTGATATCCATCTCTGAACTCTGCCCTATGCACCTGTCTCATCAAGATCAACTGTAACACAATCATGACAACTGACAACATATTGTTAGCCATTTGTACCCTGTCACATCTTACTGAAGCCACTATCATCTATTTATATAACATTACTAATGATAGGATAAAAAATATGATTGCAAACAAGCTGATATGCTTGTAATATTTGCACGGAAATAACTTATCTTGAAGCAAACTGCGATTGATTTTCCATTCTACAATCATTTCTTGTTCTTGCTTAAGATCGATTACTTGATTTGAAGCAATTATAGGTTTGTTGCTTGCTTGAACTTCCTTCTTTAATTGTTCCATAGTTTGTAGAGTTTTATTTTCCTTTACATCATGAGCATGAACCACATAATCTTTACTTGCTTTGGTTAATTGGTATTGATTGTTTGTCTTGTAGAAGATTGATTTATGATCAAACAAGTATGGACTACCTAAGACCATTCCACATTCACTTAGTGGCACTACATCACATGTTACCTCGTCCACATACTTAGATGAAATTGCAAATTTTAATGTGCACTGCTTGGTTATGTGAATTTGATTATTGTTGCTTATCCATTTAAGTGTGTAAGGCTTATGATGTATTTGTGTTTTTAACTTGAATTGCTTAACAAATTCCTCTAAAATTAGATTAGATTGAGATCCCCTATCTATCAATGTGTCAATATTAGTGTACTTCATGATGATCCTGATGGGAAGCAAGTTACTTATACAATCAATTCCTTCACCAATTCTACCTATCATACCAACCAATGAGACCTTAGATTCGTCACCAGAGTCTGATCCCAAGTCTATCGGTCATGTTGTCGCTGCAATTGTTTTCCTCCCTTTATTTTCCTTGAACCACTTAGGCCTCTTCTCAAGATGCAATTGCCAACAATGGTCCTCATCATGCCCCTCTTTCTTGCAATGCTTGCAAGAGGGCCTCTCTTCCTTTCTCGCCATTGAATTTGACTTTTTTCCATGCCACTTCCTCTTTTCCTCTTTTATTGAAGACGAATCTCCTGTTACACCAACCCCTCTTTTCCCTGCTTCAATGTATGTCACTTGAACATAAACCTCGCCAACATTAGTTGGTCCAAACATGAATACAATGTTTCTAATGTGTGCAGGTAAACCTCATATATACTTCATAAGATTTTCTTGGGTATGTAAAGGAATATCTAACATCAATGCCATTCTTCAAAAACCATCTGTGTATTCTTGCACTATTTGTCCTTTTCTTAGTTTTAAAGCTTGCCATTCAATTAACTCTTTTTATTTATAACCCAAAGGATAAAATTTATTTCTAAGTGCAGAAATGAAACTTTTCCATGACGGAAATACATTACCCACTTGTTGCATTCCATTTTGCAACTTGCTTTTCCACCAGATGAGTGTTGTTGTTGGCATAGGGGTAGACCCAGGGTTCAACACTCAGGAGTGCACCAACAAAGCCTTAACTACCGGCCCTTTTGGCAATACCTGCGAAGCAGATGAAGTCTCACCCAAGGAAGAGGCAGGGGTGGTTGCAAGACTCAGGTGTCTGCAACCTTAGCTGGGACACAGATATGTGATTATAGAATTTATAGAGCACTTAATATCAATCATTCATCGGTATTCAATCCTTATTATACTTCGCAAACAACACAGAGCATCGCGGTGTACACTCAGATCTATAGTATTTCATCACTTAACCATAGTAATCCAGATTAGATCCAGTAGATCAACACTAAGCATCCTCATACACATCAGATCTAACAATCATATATATCTAAGAAGCACAAAGCATAAGTGGATATATCAAAGCACATAGCATAAGCAAAGATAAACACATTGAATCAAAGAACAAAGCATAACACATAGATTTATGTGGTTCACCCCCACCCTAGGGCTACATCCACAAGATCTTCTTCTTTATTATTGTCTT
>SNQJ01S0013905.1:189435-207597 GCA_010110895.2 Picea sitchensis
GGGTAAACCCATGGGCCGACATCCCTTTTCCATTACATATTCCCAAACACCGAAAAAGGACCCAAAAGGAGGCCTAGCTTCCGCATTTTCTGCTTCACTTTTCTCTTTGTATTCGACAGGCTGTCGAAGTCCCAAAAATGGTCAATTATGACCAAGTGTTCCTCAAAACTTTGTCAAGGTCCAACATGACCCCAACACTCACATGTGACTCATCCCGAGTCACTCTGGTCTGATCAAGTCCACCTCAAATGCCTCGAGCTTGGATCGAGATGCTTCGACCTACTACAGTGCGACAACCTCTTGCTCAGTGAACTCCTGGATCACTGCATCATTTACTGGCCCTTCCAGGCATTGTTCCGTGGTTATGACAACTTGTTCAAGCTCAGTTCCCTGGCTTTCAACTTCAATGAACAGTTTCATGCCTTTTCTTGGATTGGTTGAATTCGTTGAGAGTCTTCCATCACTTTACTTTGTAGCATGTGTACCCGTTGTTGGGCAGTGCGTTGTTCTAGAAATATATTCATTCTTTCGACTGGGTTCAAGGCCTTTAGCTGCGCCTGTAGCATATCTGAGTGTTGTTTTGCTTCTTAGAGTTGTGCCTCCAATGCCCACAACTCTGGATTCTCTGTGAGGTCCTCATAAGTTTGGGTGATTCTAGCGCCCAGCTTCTTGCATTCCAAGGAAAGGGTTTTTAATCGGCCGACTACACTGCAGGTAATTTCCTCCCTTAGATCTCTTATTTCTTGAGGAGTCTTGGGCATGGTACGAAGTTCCAGATCTGAGATTCGCTGTTGAAGTTGTTGGATTACTTCTTCAAGTTGTGCCACCTACTATGGGACACATTCTTCAGTATTCACTTCTATGACCATCACAGAGAGAAGTTCTTTGTGAACCCTTTCATGTACTTCAAGTTGCTTTGCTAGAAACTGGGCCTTGCTCTGCTATAACTGTGATTTTTCCTCATCCCACTTCGCTTGTAGGGAAAGATTTTCCTGTTCTGCCTTAATTTGTTGTTCTACAAGTGTGCTCTGTAGTTGTGTCAAAGCCTAGGTGGCTTGCGTTGTGTCTTCTTGAGCTCGACGAAAGCAAGCTTCGACTTTATCGGTGATCTGGTGTAATTGGGTGGGCTCATAGCCTGTTCATGCTATTCCAATTTTCAAGGGTGCAATAGAAACTGCTCGACTGGACTGGAGTGCCTACTGCACTTCTTGAAGTTCACCCTTGATTCGGCTGACTACCTCCTCCTTCTTCACTTCTTTCTTTTCTACAATCTCTATTGAAGCATCATTCAACGCAACGACTAAAAAGTCGAAGTCATCCGGTGTGAGGGTGGTATTGAATGTAGTCCAAGTGGCCTTGGTTTCTTTCGGGATGAGGGATTTATTGGGGAAATATTCCTTTTATTAGAGGGATCCTCCTCCTCTCTAGGCGGGGTAACCTCACCTTTGTTTTTCTCAACTTATGTGCCACCTAGTTCTTCAGCATCACCTCCCTGCACAGGTGAGATCGACGTAGTCTTCGTGAATGTGCTATGGACATATTGAACTTCATCATCCTTCTTAGTCTTGCTTGGTCCAGGTGTATCTGACATAGCTTTAGGGTTATCGACATAGAACATTTGTAGGGGGTCCATTGCAACAAGGAGGTCCGCCGACCATTCCTTGGTAATCTGCTCCAAGTCTTCTTCTATCAACTTGTAGTACGACTGGAGCTACTATTTGTGCTCATCAACACGCGCTGTGATATAGGTGAACTGGCGGTGCGTGCTAAATTTTATCAAAGGTCTAAACCTGTGAAGTGTGTTTGGGGTGAGGCACGGTGTAGATTGGATTACATTCTTCAATTGGTTGTAATAGGTGTGGAAGACAACATTGGACTGCTACTACATGTTCATGTTGCTAGAGTACCACAACGTATAGAACTTCACGTCTAGTGGTTTGAAGGGTTCTATCTCTAGAAAAGTGGCACCTTCTGGTATCTCCCAGGTGATGAAATCGATTAGTATGAGCCACCAACTAAATTGGAGCTCATACCCATGGTCGTGTGCTTCTCTACAATCAAGCTCTAGCTGGTTTACAAGGTACTGTGCCTAGTTCATCTGTAGTCCCTTGGCGCACTTCCCTACAAGGTCAAATACGAATCCAGTCACTTGTGTTGGTCTGTTCTTGTGAACTATCTTTCCCATGATTAGCTGACAGGAAAGGCACACTGCGCCACTCTGGATAGAGGCTACCTTGTAGCCTCACGTGCCTTTATGGACATCGCCATACGTTTCTTTTATCCTCCATGCTAATGCTTGGTTTGAGGTCTTTCCAGGGTAAAACTCCTGTGGGTTGGGGCCTTTCATACTAAGTCCTGTGATCTGATTGATCAAGGTCGGATCTAGAGTGATGCGATGGTCCAACCATAAGTATCCTCTGTTGTAGCAGGACAACAACAGTTTAACGCATGCATTGACTTCCTGGTGTCTGCCAAAGTACGGGATCTTCATTACATTAAGAAGTGTGGACTGCGCGAGGTTCTGGGTCCATGACTGCGGGACAATCTTAGAATTATTGCCTTTGGTCCTGGTTAAGTACTTATGCGGGGCTAACATGCTGTAAACTTTACGATCTCCAAGGTTAAAATCACTAAATTCCAATGTTGTGATCTTAACCTGGTCAGCACGAACTGCACGCACACCGTTCGAAAGGTACACAGTGATCAAAGTGTACTTGATGTCTCGATGTAAACTGTCATGGTTTATGGAACCACTTAGAGGTGGTAAGTAAGTAGGTAGAATGTGTGGGATAATCTTGGAATTTTTTATGTCATCCCTATGCTTGGTCCATTTCTCATCGTTCGATCAGGATGGACTGGCACGAGCAGTGGAAGGGGAGGCATGTAGTCCTCTCATTGACGATGCTTAGACTCTTGTAGATAATCCTCGCTCCGACATGACTCTCTCAGTCATTAAGTCAATCAAAACTTCTTCAACTACTTTCTCAATAGCGTTGAGCTCGTTTGACATACAAGATCGGGTGTGAAATGAATTCAAAGACTACAGTGAATAATATGGGAACAAGGCAATGATCACAAGGTGAAGTAATCTCAGGTTTCAGGCTCAAATTCTCACTTAGAAAAAAGTATTCTTGGTGTGTGGTGCGATGGACTAAGTAGGGAAACTTAGCAACAGTCTGCTTGCAACAGGTATGAGGTTGCATTAACTTATGTTATGTATTTTATGGCGCAGTCTAACGGTCTAGTGGCGAGCCATAATTTATTTTTGATCGTTTGAATAGGCATTCGAATGGTTATATTGGCTTCCAATGGCTATATTACTTTGTTTTGGTGAAGTGGCATATGACATTGTTCTGATATCCCGACAAAGCTCCAATTCTGCAAAGTGTCTTGCTGCGAGGTACCCTCTGGTATCTTCTATAATTTTTCAATCTTAGCCTTCTTCTTACTTAGCTTTCTAGCCTTCTTTCCAGTGAGCTTTGTCTTGGTGATTCTCTTCCCATGTTGATGCTTTTCCATGGACATAGTCACTTCATGTTGGTGAGATTCTCTCCTAGGGTTTAGGTATATCGCTTCTTCTTTGTCTAGGGTAGAAATTCCAACCTTCTGTGTAGCTTTGGCCTCGACATCTGGGATTCTAATGTCAGATAGCTTCGAGCGTTTCTCCTGTTCTTCTATCAACTGTGCAATCATTTTAGTCATGAAATATTTTAACTCTTGTCTCTCTTGTTCTAAAATCTCTTCTTCTTCCTTCTTTCTGTCTTGATCTCTTTGAATCAAAGGTTTTTTTAGTAGCATAGTAAATGGGGCGTTGTCCTCAATGAATTTGATAATCTCAAAATCTTCTTCTGTCGAAGTTCCATTGACTGTCATAGGTATCTGAGCACATTTTCCACATAACATCATCTTTTTTCCTCTGAATAGTCATATTCCTCCCAATGAGGGAATCATGGCAAGCTTCCCTATAGCTTCCCAAGTTCTTTTTGGCATAATTTTTACTTGTGTTTCTTCATCAAGAATACAGTCAATGTCGAAGTCCCCTATTCTTGCTTCGACTTTCTCCTTTTCTTTGAATATCTTTGGTAATCGAACATATTTATGTTCCTTCAGGGTTTCTTTCATCTGTATTAATACTTTCTCTGATTCTTGTTGGGTTTTTGTCTTTTTTGGATCTGCCTTATGGTCTTATTGATTCATATTTATCCTTTCAAGCTTAGCAATCATTCTAGGGCAATCCAATACCTCATGGTCCAAATATTTGCAACAAAGACAAGTAGGTCTTCCATCAGGGTATTCCTTAGCTAGATTTCCTGGTTTTATGCAACTGTAACATAGGATTAATCCTTGCTTTATTTTAAATGATCCCCAACCTCTTTTATACTGCGCACTAGAATCGTGATAGCTAACCTGCAAAAAATTATTTCTAGGATCCTGCATCCATTTGTTAGTCCATACATTCCTTCTATTCATAGGTATAACATATCTATCATTATACTTATCAGATCTATTCATATCAAACTTTCTTTCATCTATTAATTCCCTAGCTTTTAAGCTAGGACAAAATCTATCAAACATACCTAGATCCATTCTCTAGAAAAAAAAATCCACTTATCTTACTTCTACAGAGAAAAAAGCTTCCAGATATAAGAACTTTTAACTATTCTTACTTTTATTAGAGAACAAAGCTTACAGATGTTACCTCTTTTTTGCAGATCTGACCTCTTTCTTTCATAAATTTCCACTTTTACTTTTCTTAGAGGAAAGAGCATTCATATATCGCTTCTTTTCTTCAGATCTGATCTTCCTTTCTTCAGATCTGACCTTATTCCTGGCACAAAGATTCACAGGTTGAGTAAAAATTTGTGCACTAGGGAAACAAATCTACACACAGAGCTTTCTTTTGCACAAAGTTTCTTCTTCCTCAGTTCCCAGCAATCACAGTTTCAAGTCCCGACAACGAAACCATTTGTTGGCACAGGGGCAGACCTAGGGTTCAATGCTCAATAGTGCACCAACAAAGCCCTAACTACTGACCCTTTTGGCAACACCTGTGAAGAAGATGAAGTCTCACCCGAGGTAGAGGCAGGGGTGGTTGAAAGAATCATGTGTCTACAACCTTAGCTGGGACACAAATCTGTGATTATATAATTTACATAGAACTTAGCATCGATCTTTCATTGGTATTCAACCCTTATTATACTTCGCAGATAGCACAAAGCATCGCAGTGTACACTCATATCTATAGTATTTCATCACTTAACCATAGTAACCCAGATCAGATCCAGTAGGTCAACACTAAGCATCCTCATACACATCATATCTAACAATCATATATATCTAAGAAGCACAAAGAATCAGTGGATATATAAAATCACATAGCATAAGAAAATATAAACACATTGAATCAAAGTACAAAGCATAACACACAGATTTACATGGTTCACCCCCACCCTGGGGCTACGTCCACAAGATCTTCTTCTTTATTATTGTCTTCAATCTGTTACAAGAACAAAGCCTCCAAAACCCTTCTTCGCATAGGATAGAATATCTGCGTAGCTCGCTATATCCTTCTTCCTTGTGTTACAACACTTATCTTTCTATATCAACCTCACAGTAACTTGCACTTAGCCTTGTAAGCCTTACAGAGTTCGCACAGAGAACTTATTCAACATCACATAAATGCACTACCAATTGCACTAAGAAATCACATCTACTACTTCTTACATTGCCTATCCTTCTATTTATACATTACAAAAGTGGGCCTAAGTGTGGGTAAACCCACGGGCCGACATCCCTTTCCCATTACATACTCCCCAAAACCCAAAAAAGATCCAAAAGGAGGCGTAGCTTCCACAATTTCCTCTTTTCTTTGCGCTTTGTCTTCGACAGGCTGTCGAAGTCCAAAAAATGGTCAGTTATGACCAAGTGTTCCTCAAAACTTGGTCAAGGGCCAACAGTTGTGCATGCAAGTCTCAATGATGCAAACTTGATTTGTGTGGCCTCATCCTTGATCTATTGCAAACTGCAATAGACCTCCATCTGTCTAAACCAATTATCAAGTCTCTCTACATTAACTTAACCAACATACATGGGTAATTCGAATGTAGCATCAAGTTTTAATAATGGCATTTCATTCTTATGTTTATGAACATGTTTCTTTGCATTGGATTTAGAACTTGAAATTTAAGAAGAAGGAGAAGAAGGAGGTGATGATGGAGGTGAAGGATGAATCTGAGGAGGATCCTCTCCTTATTAAATTTTTCCCTTCGAAGATTCACCTAGATTTGGTCTTTTACATTCCAAGTAATCCTCGTACAAAACCTTCATCATCTCTGACATAGCAAAGAATTGTTTTCGAAACGCTTTCTCATCCAGAGAAATTCCCTCTTCCGATGCCATCATCTCGTTTTGAGAAGTTCTCTTTATCAATATAATCAATGGATTCTCTTCAACAAGCTCACCTTCACCATGATGTAGCTTTTCCCTGTTTAACATGAAAAATTCAAATACAAACACCAACTAGCTCTAATACCACTTGATCCGAAAAATACATTTTACACGACTATGGTTGAGTTATTAAGCATGTGTTGATTAACCAATTAGGAAGCTTAAAGAAAGAGGAATAATTATAGAAGAAGCATAAAATCCATATACACATATGCATATCTGAAATAAAGCATAAAAAAACAACAAACCATAACACCAATGTGATAACGGAGTTCAGAAATCTTGCCTACGTCTCTAAGCTTTTGTCTCAATGGGTCGGGATTTCTTATTTATGTTCAAGATCAATAATTAGATCATAGAAGTGCCAAAAGGTTACAAAAATGATTTGGTCTTCTTCTACCAAATCTTAAGAACCCGACAAAATAAACAACACTCAAATCGGATGACCAAAGCTCCCAGAAATGGCCCGCAAAGGTGCACTCCTCAACAACTTCCCTGCATAAAAATGGCTTTGGCTTGGAAAATATTCAGTATAAACCTTCTCTGAATCTCCTCTCACGGCGTCAAGAAGGCCTAGTTTATATAGATATGAATTTGGTAACCATCTCCCAACTCCCTCCCAAGACATGGCCTCAAGAAGAGCCCAATATCCCCCAAAAAGGGCCAAAAATCCCCAATAACAGTTGAAAAATCTTTATAAATCACTATACCAAAGTCAAAAAACCCACTTTTGCATATTTTTTGGGTGCATCCCCTAACTGGCTGGCCCCTGGTCGTATTGAACTCTGCCATGTGGCCTAGCGCTGATCCTTAGCGCACTAGCCCTCTGAAATCTGGCACCTGGTCTCATGTGATTGGGCCATATGCCCATGGTTTAACCTTCTGCGCAATCTGGTGTATCCCCTGACATAGTAGGCTAGGGTTTAGCCCCTGGTTGGTGGGCTAGCTCGACCAATCGAGATAAACCCTTATCCACTGCATATGGAAAAATCTCAGGTCTTATGGCACTAGGACAAAACCGAGTCCTGGGTCTTATGGATTATGGAGCCTTGTAGAAAGGATCGTGGGCTATCGGATAGTTGTTGCGAATGGAGAGGACTACCAACGTATGGTCGCATGCATATATATGTGAACTGTGGGCTAGTGCTAAGCCCTAGAAATTTATCTTCCTGGAGTACATTTCATTGAAACTTAAATATAAGTTTCAAGCTATACTTTACAAGTTACATCTATGGGCGGGTTGGATAGCTCGTATCTACCAAGACACTCATCCCGGTGGGAGGTCCATGGTTCAAACCTATGAAACTCCAATATTTTGTCAAACAAACAACCAATCCTTGGGTTCCACATGGCACCACCTCATTCGTCGAGTACATTGTCGCATGTTGATTGCTGATTCACCCATGTGTCTGCCACTCCATTCTTCCACAGTACCTGCCACTGGACCTGTGAATTCCATGTGTTGTACGGATGTGCCACGTGTCACCACTGCAAGGGTGACTGTTTCACTCTCTGACTAGTCCCCTATACATTTCCACGTCAATGTCCATATGCCCAGTTAGCCTACCATGTGTCATATCTAGAATCTTCCAACTATGCCTGCCACATCAATAGTACGCCCGGTATAGTCATCTTCCACATGACACTGTACAGAATGTACAATCATCATTTTTTTGCCTGTTTGGCAAAATAAACAGATCGCCATAACTTGAGCATACGATGTACGTTTGAGCCCATTCAAGTTGTGTTGGATTCATATCAATGAGGCCTATGCACGCAGCCATTTTGAAGCCATTCTTAGAACTTTTATTTTTAGGCCTTTTTGAGCCCAATCAAGCTCCCAGATCCAAATCTGGATCACATGCCTTTTCTTACTTTCCCACATGGATATTTGGGTTCACGAGGGTCATTTTACTCCAGTAGAGTGTTCACGTGACCTTGGGCCTAAAACTTGGGGCTTAAGATTCCGAACGAAATGACTTTGATGCTCCATAGCTTCATGATTCAAAATATCTTCCCACAATACACTTCAAATCCCTCGAATGTCGAACTGACGAATTCCCAAACTGGTGCTCCAAAACTTCGGTCTTCGGGAGTTTTAACCACCAAACTTCCCAATTCTCTCGAACGCTAAATTGGTGAACTCCCAAATGATTACAGGGATCGATGGTCCAGGCTTCTCCAACAACCAACGACTGTGATTCACTTCGATACTCTGGGCTTCGTGAGTTCTAAGACTCCAACACACAATGCCTCCCAAATTGTTGAACGTCGAATTGGCGAAGGGAGGGGATCCATGGTCCAGGTATCCCCATCAACGAATGACCTGGATTGACTCCAGGCTTTGGAACTTCTAGACTTTTCTATTCAAATAAATTTGCACACACAATCCTCTGGATAGATGGACTTCCAGATACCCGATTATCTGTGGACATGTGTACCCAACAACCAATGGTCCATATTGACTCTTAGATTTTAGGCTGCATGGAATTCTTCACTTTGGACAACAACTACCAAATTTTCTTGGAGTGCCGAATTTCCGAACCACTCAGGGATCTGATGGCTCGCACTTCTCCTAGTGATATACACTATAGATTCACTACGAGGATTCAAGGATTTTGTCTCGTTTACAACAAACACTTAAAAAAATATGGAAAGCGAAGTCCAAAGGACTTTGGGATTTAACGTCCACGCTCCTTCTCGTTAATCCAACGACTATGAGGGCTTCTTGTACCTCCCAAATAGATATTGTCTTCTCACTTTTAAACAAATATATTTATTTTCCTTGGGGAGTTATTCCCGCTATCCTTCCTCTAGTTTTGTCACTTGAATAACTTAACCTCTGGCGCATGGCTTGCGCTTTCCTCCTGATATTTTCTCTCAAAATACTTGTACCTTTGCACACACTTTGTGATATCTCTCCTCTGATCTTTCTCAACACTTAGAAAAGTGTTAACCCTGTGCACTCTTTGCATTGGTCTCCCCTCTTATATTTTATACTCTTATGAGTATAGGTGCACTCCTTGTGCTTGCTCTACATAAACTTACACAATCTATCTTGAGCTTCTAAACCTGTAACGGTCCGGCCTCCGCACTCCTTGCATGGGCATAGTGCACTCCTTGCACCGAGATTTCAGAAGAGAAAAAATTAAAACTTAAAATAACATTAAGGATTCATCCAAATAACCATTTAGATGCACACACACACATAAAACACGGAGATAAATAACATAGCATTTACCCAGTTACTTAAAGATAAGAAAGCTCAGAACTTGAAAGCAATTCTCTTCTTCTATATTCCTTAAAACAATATTTACAAGGAGTTCAACTGTAATACCCCAAGACCGAGCCCCGGTTGAATTGTAAACATGTTTTATAGGCTGGTGATTCAGGTGATTATAATTCAGGTGACTTGTGTGAAGGGGAATGATCTAAGAGTGGAGAGGAACGAGCTCCTGGAGGGCCATGTGTCAATCAGGGCGCATGCAGTTATATGTGGGGACAATTAGTTCATTGGGCACCATTCCCCCGATTCACCCTTACATTTCTCACGATTCACCAGTCTGTCATCATTTTGACTCCGAGGTCTTCATCATTCAATCTTTGCAACCCAGAAAATGTACGTAGTACCTCCCTATCACAGGTAGCATAGGCGTACTATATCCAAGCCAGTACTGTACCATACCCAAGACAACATTGTTCCTTAACTATTTTTGTTTCTTCCATCACTTGTTCCATAACATTTTTTGTTGTTTCCTTCACCTGAGCCTGTACCTGGTTGACTAGAGAGTTGGATTGAAGAAGCAGGTTATCAGGCCTGTGGGATTGAAGAGGAAGGTTTTCAGGATTGTGAGAAACTCTCTCCAGGTGAGAGAATTGCATGGAATTGATTTCCTAAGGGAGCCCAATTGCAATTACAGTGCTTTGAGACTTCCTATCCGGCCTGTTTCTTAAGCCCTAGAAGGGAAGTGGGGAAGTCGGGGGACTATTGAGCAGAGAAGGGGCACACTTCCTGGGGTGGGATAGGAATGTGGGGAATGAGAGATTTTAGGATGATAGTTTGAGTTGGAAGCTGGGATGAAAATCTTCTTGATGTCTGTGTAGCTTCATCTTGCTTAGAAACCCCCTTTAGCTGGGTGTATTTTAGTCGCAGCTCAGTGGTGACCCACTGCTTAGAGTTCTGAGCAACATGGTCTAAGGATGGGAGGATCGTGGAAGGTTTGCACACATTTTGTGGTCTTCTATAAAAATATAAGTATCAATTTTGTGTTAATTTACATGTTGTGTATATTACCTGTGTTTATGTTTATGGGTTTTGCTTGTGTATGATGTATATACATTTTTACTATTATTTCCACATGAATCTGTGTATTTGTAGAACATGTTTGTCTGCTTAATTTATATATATATATATTTACAGATGAAATTATTGTTAGTATTGAGTGACATGGCTTGGGCCTAGGTGGTCTGAGGATGTTACAATTTATAAAGTTCCGCAAGAGTTTCTTGGTGGCATATCTCGACAGGTTTAAGGCTGGGTTTGCTACAATATGGTATCAGAGCTCCAGTTTCCAACACTAAGCATGGATGGGACAAGCAAGTTGATTTGAGTCACTTGAATGGAATTGGGAAAAATCCCCAATTTATGTTGATTAAATTCTTAGAAAATTGGAGGAAATTGGCCAAAGTGGTGAAATTTTCATAATTTAATATCTGCTCAAGTGAAATATGACCTGGGATGGGTCAAATTTGAAGTGCAAGGAGTGTGCAAGATACTTCTGTAAGTTACAAACTCAGAGAAGAGAAATCTCTCTTTGTGAGAAGATGAAGGGTAGATATCTATTCCGGAGGGGACAAAATCCTTCACAACCGTCGAACTTGGAGAAGTAGCACGATTGTTAACCCCTCAAAGTCCTTCAGAATTTACTGCTTCGACATTTTTCAATTATTTCACAAAATGGAGGAAAAATCATCGAAGCCCCGGAGTCCCAAAGAAAATCTCAACCGTAGATCTCTCGGAGAAGGCGGGCCATTGGATCCCTGAATGGTTCGGCAATTCGACACTCTGGGAGAATTTGGTTGGGGTTTCCATGGAGTAGATTTTTCCCCGAAGTACTGAAGTTCTGAGCTAATCCGTGCAATTCATGCTTGTGGACACGTGTCCACAAATTAGCAAGAATTTGGGAATTCAACATTCTGGAGATTATGTGGTAGTGTGGAGAAGTCTTCTGAATCCCGTAGTAGAGAAGCTTCGGAGAATGCCTGTTCAGGAGTCTAGAAGTCTAACGTTCGAGACTTTTGATGTAAGTTGAAGAAGAAACCTCTGAATCCTGAATTTTTGAAACTCCAGATAGCGTATGTTCGGAAGTTTGATGTTCAAGTGTTTTTAAAGTTTTATAGTGCGAAGTCTTTCGAAGCTTGAAGCTCCAGAGCACCGAAGTATTAAATCTTCAGATAGTGGTGGTTCGGAGGGTTAGCCACTTCGGTGTTCGGGGGAAATCTTCTGTTAGGTTTGTAAGTTCTCTGAATCTTGGAGTTTCGAAGTCTTGGAGCCCCGAAGTTATGAAGCTTCGAAGAACATTGTTCAGGAGTTCGAAATTTTGGCATTCAGGTGTTTTGATGTGTTCTGGTGTGATATCCTCAGAAGTCTTGAATTCTCAGGGAACCGAAGTGACGTGACATGATGATGTCACCTAGGTTGACATGGAGCCACTCTAATCATGCCACATGTCAACTCGATTCGTTCCTTTTTATAAGCCTTATGTGCCAATTGGAGCTCGACACATGTAACTCGTCGATTGGGCCACATGTCATCTCCATATTTTGACACGTAGCACCCCTAGTGCACAGTGTTAAGAAGATCTTGGTAGTTCATAAATCCAACATTCGGTATTTTTTAGGTTCGAAATTGTAAAGAACTATGAAGTGCAAAGCTCCGAATATTCTCTCTGGGAGTTCGCCAGTTCAACATTCGAGAGAAATAAGGTTTGATATAGAAAGATTCCCTGAATCTCCAAAGAAGTGGACCCTCGATGCTCTAAATATGCACCGAGAAAGAGTTCACTAGTTCGATGTTCGAGGGAAATAAGGTTTTAAGTTAGCAGATCTCCTAAATCTTGAAGTTCTAAAGTACCCAAGCCTCGAAGCTCTGAATATGCATATGTTCGGAAGTTCACCAATTTGGCATTCAGAGGAAATGAAGTGTGATGAAGGTGAAACCTTTGAAGCCTGAAGTTTCAGAGCCTCGAAGTCTCAAAGCTTTGGATAATCTCCTTTCAACTAAGTTCTTGGTCATATCCCGTGGTCATATGAGTTTTTGACCAAAATAAAAGGGGTCCAGTGCCCGAATTATGATTTTTAAAGAAAAAATAGGGCTTAGAGAAGGATCCCACATATTTATGAATTGTACGGACCTGCATTGGAAGGAAATCACAGGAGTCTATGAACCTTGAGAGAGGATTCATCATGGGTCCAAGAGATAAATCGGCTTCCAAAGAATATCACTTGTGTAAGGATTTACCTCACATAAAAGGGAAAAATTTTCAGATACCCATAACTTTCTGCTTAAGACTCAGAATTGAGAAAGGGAGAAGTCATTGGAAATATATTGGACAGTAGAATATAATTGTCCACCCAGAAAATTGAGTTGAATAGTCAATTTCTCATAAAATCATAAGAAAAACATCTGATATATATTATTGAACTAGAATGGTTCATATTTTCATGAAAGTGTTGAATCGATCAACCTACCAAGGTTACGTTGGTTTGACATTTGGTAGAGTTAACAGTTGTAATATCAGATCAGGATCAACAAAGAGTGTAGAAGGATAGAATAGACATAGGGGGCTTACATCCCTAAATATGAGATCAAAGGGATGGATTTCCATATGGGTATTGAAGGAACAAACTCAAATGGACATGGAGAAGGAATGGAAGAAAGCATGAACTTGGCTAAGATAATTAAAAATTTGCAAAAGGATGTCTAAATTCATAAAGATGATAATGAAAATCTTATGAAAGACAAGGAGAAGCAGGAGGACTTCAACATAAATTTAATGTATACCTTGGACATAATAGAAAAGAAGATAGATAAGGAGAATGGCTCAAGAAAAAAAGGAAGTCATAGGTCTCGTGATGAGAAAGGAAGAACAAGGAGTGTTAGAAGACATCACCGTCACTCCCCAAAGCATTACAATAGGAGAGCACAGAGTATATCAAGTCCATCCCCTATCAGGAAGCATCATAAGAGGTCTGAGGTGGATGAACTACAAGGAGAAATGAAAAAATTCAAACCTCCTACATTTGATGGTGAACACAAGAAGGATGAATATACAAAGACATGGATGATAGGCATGAGAAAGTATTTTCAATTGTATAATTATTCCTCACATGAAAAAGGAATAATTTATATCTATCCACTCAAGGGAAAGGCATCCATGTGGTGGGATCAGCTTGAGTAGGTGCAACACATTAAAGAGAAAAATGTTACATGGAAGGAATTCAATAAGTACTTTCAAAATAAATACTTGACTTAGAGATACAATGACAAGAAAATGGAAGAGTTATTTGAAATCAAACATGGGAGTGTGACCATAGATGAATATGAAAGAAGGTTTTTATAACTGTTAAAGTATGTCTCCGCAATCAAGGATGAGACGGTTAATATTCACAGGTATTTGAGTGGATTTCCATCATTCATCAGTGAAAAAATACAATATGATGATCCCAAAACTTTGGAGGAGAGCATAAGGCGAGCTAAATTCCTATATGATCAACATAAAGCAAGGCCAACTTTCCAAAAATCTTGGGAAGACAAGAAGAATTTCAAGATCGATCAGATGAAGAAGGGGACTAAGCCACCATTCTTCAGAAATAGTCCTAAGAGACAACTAGCTTCTAGAGAACCCATAACAATTGAGACAGGTGGGCAAAGGTCAAGGAAGAAACCTATTGAATGTTGGGGTTGTAAAGGAGATCATATATATAGATATTTTCTTCACAGAGGTGAAAAAGTGAGAACTTTTCACAATGTATAGCAAGTTGAAACAATGGAGGACATGGGAAGAAATGTACCCAGGATCTATGCATCCCTGGACAACAAGCAAGCAATTTTCAGTCACATATGATTGAAGTGGAAGGTATGATCAACAACCAAACCATTTACATTTTAATTGATTCAACATATATTCATAGTTATATAGATCCTAATATGGTGGAAATATTACATTTTCCAAGAAGCAAGCATGGAAAATCTTGGTTGGTGCAACTAGCTACTAGAGACAAAAGAAAAGTTAATGAGATGGTTAAGTCATGTCCTATGGACATGTATGGACTGAAAACCAGGGAAGATTTAAACATATTTCCTTTAGGTTCCTATGACTGTCTAATTGGGATGTATTGGTTGGACCAACACCATGCTATCATATACTTTCATAAAAAGGAATTTACTTTCTTGGATGGGGAAGGGAACCTGAGAAAAACTCAGGGAATTCCCAGGGAAATAACTAGGGAAATCTCAGCAATGGATCTGAAGAAATGTTACAGGAAAGGGTGTCAAATATTTGAAGCTTATATGGAAGAAACACCTAATGATAAGTTGTCAAATATTGAATATAATGCAGTCCTAAAAGATTTTGAATATGTATTTAAATAAATACCAGGATTACCCCCTAAAAGAGACATTGATTTATCCATAAATATGATGTCCAGAGTTGCTCCAGTATCCAGGACTCCTTACGGGATGAGTACACCAGAAATAAAGGAGTTGAAAATGCATCTTGAAGAGATTATGAAGATGGGGTATATACCCCAAGTGTTTCACCTTGGGGTGCCCCAGTTATATTTGTGAAGAAGAAGGATGGAACTTTGAGACTCTGCATGGACTTCAGGAAGTTGAAAAAAGTAACCGTAAATATTAAGTATCCTTGACCAAGGATTGATGACCTCTTTGATCAGTGGAAGAATGCAAAAATATTCTTCAAGATTGATCTAAGGTCAATATATCATTGGGTAATAATTAAAGATGAAGACATCAACAAGGCTCCTTTCAGAACAAGATATGGTCATTATGAGTTCACAGTGGTGCCATTTGGGTTATCAAATGCACAATTTGTCTTCATGTGTTTAATGAATGGTATTTTTAGAGAATACTTAGATAAGTTTGTCATTGTATTTTTGGATGACATTCTTATATATTCCAAGTCAGAATAAGAGCATGAGAAACACTTGAAGATGGTATTACAAGTATTAAGGGAGCATCAATTGTATTCCAAATTGAGCAACTGCTCATTTTACCAGTACCAAATCCATTATTTGGGGCATATCATATCCGAGGAAGGGATAGCAGTGGATCCTGAAAATATTGAGGCCATTAGAGGATGGCCAACACCAAATAATGTGACAAAAGTCAGATCCTTCATGGGCCTTGCAGGATACTACAAAAGATTTATTCCAGGATTCTTAAAGATTGTACACCCGATCACTTCCTTGCAAAAGAAGGGAGTAAAGTTTCAATGGTCATTGGTGTGTGAAAAGAGTTTCCAACACTTGAAACAATTATTAACCAACACTCCAATACTAAAGATTGTTGATCGAAATGAAGACTTCATTGTATGCACAGATGCATGTAAAGAAGGACCTGGTGGAGTCCTCAGTCAAAATGGGTTTGTTGTATGTTATGAATCAAGGAAGTTGAAGGAGCATGAAAGGCATTAATCCAGTCATGATTTGGAGTTGGTAGCCCTAATGGATTCCTTGAATATGTGGAGGAATTAACTCATGGGGAAAATGTTTGAGTTGAGGATATACCATCATGGTATGAAATATTTATTCGGACAACCAACTCTAAATTATAGGAAAATCCGGTGGTTAGAATTTCTCAGTGAATATGACTTTGATATAAATCATATCAAAGGGAAAGAGAAAAAGGCGGTTGATGCACTTAGCAAAAGAGTGCATGAGTTGCATGTTACAACCATTAGAATGTGCCAATCCAATTTGAAAGATAGAATATTGGAGGTTTCAAAATCAGACTTGCAATACATAGAAATGGTAAGAAAATTACAGCAAGGTCTTTTGCAGAAAAAAATTGAAGAATGCAAGATGAGAAATGATGGAATTCTCATGTATATAAGCATAATTTATGTATCAAATTCCAAAGAATTGAAAAATATGATATTGAGATAAGTGCATAACGTACCTTATGCTAGAAACCCAAGGTATCAGAAAACTATTGCAGTTGTCAAGAGCCAATATTATTGGTCAGGCATGAAGAAATAAGTTGTTGAGTACATTGTCAAATGTTTGGAGTCTCAAAAGGTCAAGTTTGAGCATAAACAACTAGATGGTTTGCTTCAGCCATTAACCATTCTTGAGTGGAAATGGGAGGTGGTCACAATGGATTTCATCACCAAAATTCCCAAAACAAGAAAGCATCATGATTCTATCATGGTATTGGTGTAAAAGATTACCAAAGTTGCCCATTTCATTTGAGTAAAGCTCACTTACAAGGCAACTAACGTTGTTGATATTTATATGAAGGAAATTGCTCGATTACATGGTATACCCAAGACAATTGTGTCTGACATAGATCCAAAGTTTACATCGAAATTATGGAAAGGATTATGTAAAGGATTTGAAACAAATCTAAATTTTAGCACAACTTATAATCCAGAATCTGATGGGTAAACAGAGAGGGTAAATCAAGTGATTAAGGATATGTTGAGGATGTATGTGATGGATAAACCATCAAAATCAGAATACTACCTACACTTGGTAGATTTTTCTTGTAAAAATGGGTACCAAGAATCTCTAAATATGAGCCCATTTGGGGCACTTTATGGCAGAAGGTGAAACACACCTGTAAGTTGGGAAAATCAAGTAGATAGAATAGTGGTTGGGCCAGATTTTCTCAGGGAAATGGAAGATAAGATTTCAAAAACAAAGCAGAATTTAATGGCTTCTCAGGACAGACAGAAAAGCTATGTTGATAAGAGAATAATTCAGAGGGAATTTAAAGTGGGTGATCATGTATTCTTGAAAGTGAAGGCCAACATAAGTTCCCTAAAACCGGGAAATTGTTCAAAGTTGGCAACTCATTTTTGTGGTCCTTTTTAAATACTGGAGAGGATTGGGCTTGTATCATATATGCTTGCATTACCTGCATCAATGTATTTTCATAATGTATTCCATGTATCATTTCTCAAAAAGTATTTACATGATGTTAATCATGTTATTGATTGGAATGTAATTCAGGTGGAGCAAGAAGATGCTTTTTAAGTGCATCTAGTGTGCATATTGGACCGGAAGATAAATCATCTCGGGAATTGATCCATAGAGATAGTAAAGGTCCAATGGACCTAGTACAATCATGAGGATGCAACTTGGGAGCACGAAGATGCTATGCAGGAAGAAAAACTGCATCTTTTTGAAAATTTTGATGGTAATATGTAAATAAGATGCACTCAGGACAATGCATAAATAAGGGGAGGGGAATGTAATACCCCAAGACAGAGCCCTAGTTAAATTGTAAACATGTTTTATAGGCTGGTGAGACAGATGATTATAAGACAAGAGGCTTATGTGATGATTAGGTCGGAGAGCCTAGATGCTAAAGGTGAGTGAGCCTATTTTTGTATATGTAAACACTCATATCATTAATATAATACATTGTTGCGTGTAGACCAACCACGATAAAAGAGTATGGGGGACTAAAAT